>VOQK01044024.1:10427-22401 GCA_015052645.1 Benitochromis conjunctus
GTCACATCACCATTGTCAAATTTTAGATAAATACAAGTTTCTAAATTTGACTAATTTCAAATTATTTAAATCTGCCTGTCTAATATTCAAAGTTATACATGGTCTGGTGCCTCCACCCATGAGTGATTTTATTAAACAAAAGTCTAGCAGTGTTGCCGGGTCTCTATTGACTCAAGCCACTGTTAGAGGTTGTGAATTGGCTTTTAGACGGACCACCTTTTCGCAGAATGCTCTGTCATATCAGGGAGTGAGCTTCTGGAATAGTCTTCCACTATCAGTGAGGGAAAGTATAAGTCTCCCTATCTTTAAGAGTCACTTAAAAGGGTGGCTGAGGGACACACAAACATGTGATCATGTTTAATAATCATGCTTTATATTGGACACGAAAAAGAGTTAGTGTATTACAAAAAGGGAAATAACTGTTAGTGTAATGGGTCAGTGCAATATCAGGGCAGTCAGAGCATGTGTAATACTGGGGTTTGTGCAATATAATTGATGTATTTCCGTTATTGTTATCTATATTGTCCTTTGTTGTCCACTCTTTTTGTCATTGTTTGTTCTAGGATAATGTGATCACTGTTTTTGTCCTTGTCACATGATCTGTAAATAGTGTCTCTGTATGTTTTTACTAAATTGTGTTTAACACCAACCTGCCAGAGGGTCTGCAGATGGAAATTAGCCCAAGGCTATAATCTGGCATATTTACATTTGTTAAATTGTTCATTAATATGTATTGCCCCTCTTTCTAAATAAAAGAAATAAATAAATCAGTTAATCAAGTGCATTCAATTAGCAGCGCCTGGCTAATACTTAAACTTTTATTTCACATGAAAGCAGTGCAGGTCACTCATTCTTGCCAGCAAAGTGGGACTCGCAGATATTTGAGCCCGTGAGTGTCTGTGAGAGGGCAGAGTGTCTGAAAAGTGTCTGCTGACCTTTTCTTCACCTTCAGCTTATGCAACTCGCTCATGTATACAGACAGGAGGCCGTCACAGCACTTCAGTGCTCACAGTGGTAAATGTATGTGTTACACCATGCTGCTATCTTTGTACTTCACTGGTAAAACAATGGGCCTCGAACTGTATACACTTCTCTGAAGTAATGACTAAACAGGGGAAAACACACAATATATAAGCCAAACCATATATTTTGACAATATATAACTTTACGCAGCCTAATAACTCCACAAGTGTTTTGATCAGACTGGACTGGAGGTAAACAAATTGGTTTCTAAAAGCTGATCGATGCACATGCAGTAAATAACTAAAACACCTCCAATGTTTGACTGTAAAACATTATGAAGTAAATAAAAATGTGTCAGAGTGGGACCTCGCTGCTTACAGTAATGATCAGAATGAAAAAATACGTTTTTATTGTTTTTAACTTTTTAGAAAGCTCAATCAGGCAGTTGACCTATATTTTTCATGAGGCATGAGTTCAAACTAACTCTTTCACTATTGTAAAATTAAAAAGTCAAGCAGTTATTCAGATCAATAAGTGGTAATCAAAGTTTATTAGTTAATTATATAAGACTCTGGCTCCCCCGTGTGAGCTGCTGCCTTTGGTGGGTTATATTGAACTGATTTAGTGGACGCACTGCAGTCCAAACAGACATTTTTCTTGAATTCAATCTGTTGGCCAGCTGAGCCCCGAGCTCACTATACCGCGTGTTTTCCACTAGAGGCAGGGCACTGTGTCCTGCGTGCCTGCACGGGACAAACAGGCTCCGGCTGGCTTGGCCTCATCAGGGCCGGATGTTTTCTCAGTACAACTTCCCAATTTCCCCACCCAACCCCCAAACCAGACGAGACCCAGGCCCAGAGTCAGAGAAGCGACCCCCCCGCAAGTATATTATTGCGCTTGTCTCTTCCCCACCTCCCTCCTTCTATCCACATTTGGCCTTGTGCTACTTTCGTCAGCTGCACTGGAAAACCGCACAAACTGGAATCCAAAATCTAGGCAGAAAGTAGAATGACGCTCATTTCCGTCCATTGTAAGGGCAGAAAGTGACTCACATGATCCAAGTGAAGGTGTTAAAAAAAAACTCTAAGTCGTTTTTTGTTCTTTCTTATTGATAGTTCACACGTCTGTCCTAGGAGTGAAGTATTTCCCCTGCAACTGCGGCAGCTTTAAAGCCTGCAACCCCGCCCCTCCACACTATCACGGGAATCTAGACTGAAAGCTGGATGTGAAGAAAAAAAAAGTTTGGAGGTCTCGCAGAAACCACTCTTCTCCTACCAGCTTTCATTTATGCGTTTATTCTTTCACTTTGGGAGGTTTTCGGCTGAGACTTTGAGTCAGACCTGGGTGTCCTCCTGACTGTTTTTCCCGGCTGAGATTTCTCCGACTTATTTTTCCCCCTGCAGGAATACAGAGAGAGGGAGAGAGAGGGAGGGGGGAACGAGCTGGCTGCTTAAAGGTATGTGGGAGGCATGTTGTCCACCGCCGAGACTGAGTTTGCTCTGAGATCCGTGATTTAAAATGCGCTCTTTCGAGTTCTTTGAGGAATGATTGGTAATCTGTTCACATCTGATTGACTTCCGAGACAGAGATTGGAAAAGATTCACAACGACGCAAAAGTTCAAATGGGGTGGTGTTGGTGGTGATTGGGGAGGGGGGGTTTGGAGGGCGAAAAGTGTAAACAAATCCGATCATAACTCCAGCACTTTGACGGATTCCGTCTCAGCGGGCCCGGTGGGGGATTTCTCCCCTTGTTTGTTTACGTTATTTCACTTTTTCGACAGATTTGTTTCGACACCAAAGTTTTGGCGACATGGACGCGCACCGTGGCGCGCCTCCGGCCGGGCAGCAGGTCGTGCACGTCCGCGGGGACTCGCAGACGGAGCTGGAGGCCCTCTTCACTGCGGTGATGAACCCCAATGCGGCCAAACAACCCTCATCTCTCCCCATGAGGATGAGGAAGTTGCCGGACTCCTTCTTCAGACAGCCGGATCCCCGGGGCCACTCCAGACAAGTACTAAAAACAGCCGCTGTTCTCTCACCATGCAGGCTTACAGAGCAGACCCTGCAGGGTCCGTGCATTACACTCATGGCAAATCACAGCTGTGCAGTGACCACAGTGATGCAAAGCGATCCAAAAACCTGCAGTCCGACAGAGTGGGGACAGACATGCTCTGTATGAGCAAGCAGGACAGGGGTGAATCCTTTAGAAACACACTGAGCTGATGCGTTACATTCTGACTTGAACCTTTAGGTTGTTTTTGATTAATGGTTTCATCTATAAGACGCCAAAGTGGGGGAAATTCTCTGGTTTCACTGGTAAGACTAAAGGTTAGACGTACAGCTAAGTAAGGTTAATTGGAAAAAAAAAAGTATATATATACTTTTTTCTTTTTTTTGTACATGCAAAACAAATATTAGAAGTATAAAAAAGTGAGTAAAAATGGAGCGGTTGTGTGGGTAAATAACGCCTTGACATGTAAGTTTTTATAAGACCTGGGGAATCTTGTTGCTTTCTTTCCTGCTTCCACATGGGTGGCAAATGGTTGCAGCTCTGGGCTTAAAGGGAAGTTGTTTACTTTAAGGGAATTTATTGTACAAAAACACCAAACACTTCCTGCTGCTTCCATCTTCGTGCTGCTTTCATCTGTTTATCTAAGTGTCAAAACGAGATGTCTTAGAAATGTCAGCACGCTATCGCAGACTGCCGCTTCGTAATACAAGCATAAAATATTACTCTTTTTAAAAAAGGGTTCAAAACAGTGTGACTGACTGTCTTACTGAGGTTATTGGATTGTCTTTCATTTTTCTGATCGCTGAATGCCCACCGAGCTCAGTATTTTGTATTGAGACTCTAAAAAAAAGTTGAGTGATGATTGTATGAGTCCTACTCTTACTGAGATAGTTTTTACCTGTTGTGCTAGCTGTCTTACATTTTTAGTCCTTCTGGTCACAGTAAGCAGTTCAGCTGTGTTGCAAAATGATGTATGGCTCCCTATGTCTGACAGCCTTGACGTTTTCAGGTTTATGCAAAAGTATTTGCTTTTTAAGATTGTGAGTTACACTGCAAAATTATCAAAAGTAGGAATTTACCAACTTTGAATGTATAAGTTAACGAGGATTTCACTTTAACACTTTATGCATAAAACCTTAAATAACTGTGTCTGTTAAAGACTCGCCTTGTTTTTGTATAGTTGTATAGCTGTTTCAGATATGTCCTTAACTCTACTATGTTAGTTAGCTGGAGGTCGCAGAAGTTACTTTCCCAAAGACTTTCTTTGGGAGTGACCTATGGAGAAGATTAGAAACGAGTGTATCAGAGGTACAGCTCAGGCCAAGCAGTTTGGAGACAAAGTTAGAGAGGCAAGGCTGAGATGTTGGAGATGGAGCTGCCAGGCAGGAGGAAAAGAGGAAGTTTGTAGATGTATTGAAGGAGGAGATGCAGAGGGCTGGTGTGACAGAGGGACAGGGTAAGATGGAGCAGCTATAAGAAGATCGTTATATTTTATAAAGGTATTATAGGATTCACAGAAGCCACATGGAGAAACATTTGGATTTCTTGTGACCACAAAGCAGACAGAGGACTTCAACTGTCTGTTTCAAAGATATCTTTATCATTTAAAATTGCATAACACTCTGATTTATTTCACAACCATCAGTTATACCTCCTTAAACTGTTTCTTATATTTGTAGATGTGACTCAAACACGAGGATTCCTGTAGTGTGTTGATCAGGAGTAACATCTGGACAACTTGATGGAAAGCAACACTAATACTGTGCACAGCACTGCCTAGCACTTGAGTTTGAGCATGACCAGTTTAAATCTTCTTCCTCTTAGCGCTCACTCTTGTTTAATTCCAGATCTTGTTGTCCATCCGGTCGGTTTATGTTTCTGATTGCCGTTTGTGGTTTCATGACAGAGTTGTTAACCCTGCTTGTTTCTCGTCAGGCCAGTTCGGATGGAGGTGTGTGCGGCTCCCAAGCTCCTCTTCACGTCCGCGCCCATTCCTCCCCTGCTTCCCTTCCTGTCAACTCCCTCTCCACTCAAGCAGCAGATGTAGCAGCGACACCAATCATACCCGATGACATGCCACTCCCCCGCGGTTGGGAAATGGCCAAAACACCGACTGGCCAGCGTTACTTCCTCAAGTAAGGTTAACCTTCAGTTTATCTGTGTTCCATCTCTCCTGCTCTGCAGGTTATTAGAAAGGTTCCTGTGTAGGAGGAGCCCCGTTCGTTTTGTTCCCATCCTCTCTGTTGTGGATTGGCACTCCTGTGTTGCAACAAGTGGTTGTCACAATTTTCCAAAGCTCAAGGTGGCATCTTATAAAAGTTTGATCAGACTGATTGTTTAAATGATTAATTTACAGTCACATTTGCTGCATTTTTGCTTGCCAGCTGCCTGTAAAAATATTATTGAAATCGTCAAAAGTAGTTGAGGTGGATGATCAAACTGACCCATCAGCTTGTCATTTCTGAGCTTTCAGAGAAATTTCATTCCTGCAACAGAAAGCAGTGCAAAGAATCTGATAAAAAGTGATGGGAAACAGTGAGGCATGCAGGAGTGCTGATGTAACCAGGGCCTGAAACAAATTAGCTGCATGCAGCCAGAAAATGTTCTGACTAGTTTTGCAACCAGTGCGGTTGTAACTTCACAGGAGCACATGGCCTGGCAGCTGACACTCCTGACAAAGGTCATTGTAGTTTACAGCAGCACGAATGTTGTCATTTGTCTGTGTGAATGTGATTGTGCGAGTGTGTGAGCGTCTGGTCGTACAGGTAAAGCAGGTCGGAGGCTCCTTATCCAGCAGGTTACAGTAGTTTAACAGTCACAGATACGTTTAGACTTGTTGTGTTTTTTCAGTCACCTGGATAAGACAACCACTTGGCATGACCCTCGCCTGGCACAGCTTCAGTCAGCTGCGGCTCAGCATCCCATCTCTGGCCCTCCGGTCCATGCCCACTCCCTCAGCAACCCAGCACCTACAACGCAACCACAAAACATCAATCCCGAGAAAGGTATCACTCTGCTAGTTCCTACAAACCCTCATCTCGCCGTCCAGTTTCTTTGAAAAGCACAGACCTGCTTCTGATAATAACTCCACCTCTGGAGGATCAGGTCTTTGCTGGGTGGGATTTCTTTATCTTTTGGTGGCTCTGGTTTTGGTGGGAGACAAATCACAGAGATGGACTCTTGGATTTCATCTGAGAGAAATCAGGAGTTTTCCTTACTTAGATGCAGGTTTTCCAGGTAATTTTTTTTTACAGACTGACTGTAAATGTGTGTGGAGACTGCATAGGGGACAGCATGAAACAAAGTATGCAGCCAGACTTTAACCAGGCTGCATTTTGATGCAGCTGCACAATAAGAGATTATTCAGAATGTCTTAAAAAAAAAAAGGTTTGCTTTCTGTGTACATTCTTACATTTATGTGTCAGAAAATGACAAAAATCAACCGGTCTTAAAATTAGTTAAATACAACCTCAGATGAACAACAACAACAACACATGACATATTACATTGTTCACTATGTTTAAAAAAAAAAAAAAAAGGTCAAATGCAGAAGCAGTGTGTGGGGAAAAAACTAAATAGACCCTGAGTGTTTCCTTAGGAAATTCGAGGAGAAGTAGTAGCCTGGTGCCACTAATCAAATGCATTTGATTAATTGATCGACACCATGTGTGAGCACCTATGAGTGAGTAGTTATTGAGCAAAGAAAACCACAATAATCTTAGAGAAGACACTGTTTCTGCCCATCAATCTGGAAAGGGTTATAAAGTTATATAAGGTATTCACTGTACAGTAAGAATTATTCTCAAGTGGAAAAAATTCAAGACAGTTGCCAATTTCTCATGAGTGGATGTCCCAACAATGGTCAGATTATGCAATGCTCAGAGAAAATGCAACAAAAAGAGCTGCGTATCAGACTCGAGAGGCTTCAGTTGGTTGTTAAATGTTAAAGGTCATGGCATTGTTTGGAAAGGTCTCCAGGAGAAAGCCTGCATGGCTCGGCTTTGCCAAGGTGGATCTGAACAAACCAAAAGACTTCTGGAACAATGTCCTTTGGACAGGTGAGACCAAAGTAGAGATGTTTGTCCATGATGCACAATCATGTTTCACAAATGCCAAACACAGCATGTCAGCACAAACGCCTCACATTAACTGTCAAGCACCGCGGTGGAGGGGTGATGATTTGGGCTTATTTTATAGCCACAGAACCACAAAGTCCTCTGTATACCAGCGTATTCTGGACTCGAATGTCAGGCCATCTGTCTGACAGCTAAAGGTTTGGTCATGATCCCAAACACAGCTGCAAATCTAAAACAGAATGCCTGAAAAAGAAAAGAATCAAGGTGTTGCAATAATCCCTTTTTGTTTTTGTGTTTTTTTAATGCCTGCAGACCTCAGCATTGTAACAGTGGGTCAGACTTCCTCCACAGTGACCACTGGTAAAGTCAACAGTAAAGTGTTATTGCTGCTAAAGGTTATTCTACAATCTGCTGAATTATGGGGTGTACATAGATGGTCACACACTGCTTCTGCTTCTGGTTTTGTTTTTATTAGATATAAAAAAAAAATGTTAAATATGTCACGTTGTTTTTCTGTTGAATTTAAATAAAATAAACTGCTAAGGATGAGATTTTTTTTTTATTATCATGTCCTGATACGTAAAACCTAAAATTGTAGGGGGTGTCCCTTCTTTTTACCATGATTTTTTTTTTCCTTTAAACCTTTAAAACAATAGTTTAACCATAAACTCATTTTTCTTTATCTAATTTTCTGAATGTAACTTTACCGTGCCACAGCCTGCTGCGTTCAGTGAGAAAGACCTTAAAATCAAAAATTAAAGTCCCCCAGATGCTCCTCTCCAAAAGAAAAACGTGATTATTGAAGAGATATCAATATTGATTCAATAATCACCACTGTAGATTATTGGTGATTGTTAAGGTGGATTAGAATAACATAATCTGCCTTAAAAATTGGTTACGTTATGTCAGCTTTTTTCTCCTTTCAATCATGAAGTTACGAATCGTATAAGAAACGGATAATATACAGTAATTGGTCAGAATCACTTTTGTTCCTGTTTAAAAACCTCCTGCTATGTGGTCTCTAGATTTTCTTAAATGGTGATGGTGTTTTTGTAAAGAGGACTTCTATATTTTTCTGTTGTAATTTGGGTGAACGAAAGCTTTTTTTTTTTCTTTTTTTTTTTAAAGCAAATTGTGCAGTCCTTTCCTGTCTCTCCACCCTGGGACAGAGGACAGTACCATAGCGAGGTGATGGTAGTCACCTCCCCAATGTCTTACATGCACTGCATTCAGAGAAGATTCACACAGATTAGAATATTTTTTTCCTTCATAGGAAACGCTGTAAGTATTTACCCTCTAACCTTCACTTCTATCCATAAAATCCTTACAAACTAGAGACAACACAGACATTAAAGGACGTGGGCCAGGTTCTACTTTTTTTTTTCCTCTCAGTACTCCATGCTCTCCATCTACCATTTGCCTTCTCACTGTGTACTTTCACTGCTGTTCAGGTCCACTGCCTGAAGGCTGGGAGCAGGCTGTGACTGCAGATGGAGAGATGTACTACATCGATCACATAAATAAGACCACCACATGGGTCGACCCGCGTCTAGGTAGCACACTATCAAATTTGTGTCTCCTGAATTGACAATTCTTGTTTGTCAATGAGAACTATTTTGTTCCAATGTCCACCATCACAAGCTGCTTTTTGGCAGCCATAAAAAATTTTTAAAAAGAAAGATCGCAAAGTTTTGAAAAGTTTTCCTCATAACTGTAAATGCTAAAATGTTTAACCTCGTGAAAAATATTCAGGTGATTCTCAAAAAGCGTCTCTTCCTGTCGCTTTCTGTGTCGCAGCTCAGAAGATGAGCCCCAGCATCCTCGGCATGGCAATGCAGCAAAGTCAGGAAAAGGACAGGCTCAGATGCAAGCAAGGCATCCCTCAGCAAATCCCACCACAGGTCAGAGGTCAAACTGCTCCCAAACTCTTGCGCTTCATTTTAAATTGCACAGTTGCACACCATAAGCTGCTGAAGTTTTGTAGCTTACCTAGCTGTCCCGTGCTGTATATCGAACAGGAAGTGAGACCATAATGAAGTTTTTGCTTTTTGTAGTGTTCAGTTTGAGTGTAACACAAAGACATACAAGTAGGTGGGTACATCTGCATTTCAGGATGTAGGAGGAAGGAGCCAGATGCCCAGCGGGATGGACCATGACAGGAGCGCACAGACACTCGTCCCGTCTCTGGATGTCAGGATCAGAGCATCAAACCACGAACCTACACTTAATGGGTAAGTCATGGCTGTTGACTGATAAGAAATTTAAAAGTGCCCCCCCCTTCAAAAAAAAGAGTGGTTTATCCCTCCTGAGTGATTTTTCTCCAGTTTGTTAGTGTCGTTGTGTCTAATGGTAGTGTGAGATGGTAGAGCTCAGTCAGGTTTCACCGGATGTCCAGCTGCTGCCGGATGGCACATCAGCACATGCCACCACAAGAACCTTTGCTGTGTCTCCCAGGACAGAGTGTGGAAAAGATATGAAAACATGCATGCAAGGAGAGCTGGACAGTGCCGTAGAAGGTCCTCAACCCTACAGCAGAATTAGTGTCTGCTTATGAGGAGGAACAAGAGGAACGCTCCCAAAGCCCTACAGCACGACCTCTAGCTGGCTGACCTCGAGGCCCGACATCCTTTAGGGGTCCCTGTGCTAACAGCTTAACACTGCAGCCAACCCAGGATTGGCAATCACTAATCACAGATGACATTGCATTATAACTGTCATTTACCAAGGTGTCACGCATGGTCAACGTGCACCTGCTCTCATCGGTGAAGAGAACAGTCACCGGTGGTGGACCTGCCAGTCCTGTGGTTCTCTGCCGAATGTCGGTCTGGTAAATGCCCTGTCTAGCTCTGTGTGTGTGAGGCTTGTTTCCTGGTAGATATGTGGTAACCACCTGCTAACATATTATATAAATTCATATTTGTAGAAGGCAGTGGCAGTTCAGTCACCAGGAAAAAGTGTTGTATCTGTAATTTCTTTAAAGTCTATTGTGAGCCAAGACACTAAAACAAGGTAACTGGGGTTTTCATGTTTTCTTGTGCAGCGCTCACTCTCGCAATGAGAGCACTGACAGCGGACTGAGCGTCAGCAGCCTGCCCCGTACGACGGACCACATGTTGAGCTCTGTGGATCACATGGACACTGGTAATGTACCTAAACACACAAGATCCATGACAGAAAAACACAAACTCAGGTTTCTGTAGTGGGGAAATAAGGCTTTTGATTAATCATCCATCCAGACTCAAGCTAAACCAAAGTAATGATTAACAGAGTGTAAAGATCTTATCCTGCCATCCTTTTGTTTTTAGTTGGGGTTATTTTGTGAGAGTAAATGTGTCTGTGAAATTCAGTGTAGTTTGAAATCTTTTGAATGCCTCCTTTTGTTGATTTAAAGCAACAGTTTCCTGCTATTCTGACTCAGGTGACTCGGAGCCCCCCTCGATGGCCTTGCAGGACTCGATGCCCGTGCTCCCGATGTCTGAGGGCGAGGAGCTGATGCCCTGTATCCCAGAGGGTCTGAGTTCAGACCTGCTGATGGACATGGAGACCGTTCTCTCTGGCTCGCACATGGACAGAGACAGCCTGCTCACCTGGCTATAGACACGACCAGCCACTGGTCCAAATGTAATTTGGCATCAAATTTCCATAACATGACTGAGAATTCTGGTGGATTTTTGGCTCCAAAGGTGGTACAGAACAACATTACAGAGAGAAAATGCTACCGTTGTGTGATGGATACCTAACACTACTCACATCCTGAGGAAGAAGGTGGTAAGCTGCTGGTATTTTAATCTTTTTGACCCTGGTTTTAAAGAGAAGCACGACAAAGCATCCATGTTTTCATTTTTCTAATAACACTCCTTTCTTTTTAGTCTTTACTTGGTAGCTGGTTTGTAACAAACTTTTAAAGTGCCCCTGTTAAACTCATTTACAGGCTCAGAATTCTATTTTAAATGTTTACTAGAAAAATCTATAAATGATTTTTTTAAGCTGTTTTTTCTCAAACTGTACATTTAAAAATGCTTAGTTTTTTACACTCCTGTCTCTTTAAGATGGACACTAAAAGGACGCTCTGTTTGGTTGGTTGAAATGACAAAAGCAAGGAAACACTGAACACCTTATGAACTTAACTGGTAATTTAACAGTCTAAGAGGCGTTGGGTGCAAGCAGAAAAGCATTAGTCACATTAGCATTAAATTCAATAGTTTATTATTTTCTCTCACAGAGAGCATTTTGTGTGTAATTAAGGCTAAAATCACAGCACTCCTATAGTTTTTAACTTATGTTAATGATGTTTCTGTTCGCGGTCACATCAAACTAACTCTGTTGGGAATATAATGGTGGCCTGCATCTGGATTTAACTAGCGCCTCATGCTTGCTCTTGGGTTCTGCAAAACTGCCAGGTGGGTACTATGTGTTACACAGTGAGTTAGATGAGTAACGGAGGGAAAGCCTGAACTGCTTAGAAAGCCCATCAAGCTGTTTAGCAGTCCAGTACATGGTGTGGCATGCAAAAATTAATTTAAAAAAAACTTTAACCACAAGGTAGCAACATTTTACAATAACATTTTACTGTAGTTGTCCACACAACTAAATGGAAGCTTGTTTCTGCCACTTAAAATGAATAAAGAAAGAATCTGCAGAGCTAAGTTGAAATGTATCTCTTTTTAATTAACTTAAGTTCCAAGTTAAAATTTTGAGATACTTCCTAAAATTTTGAATTATGAACTACAAAAAAAACCCCAAAAAACCTGTGGCATTAACAAGCTTTCATACACCCAGAAATGCATTCTTTTATGTGCTTTTCAAAATATTTTGTGTTACTATCCAGACATATAAACTTTATAATGTTTCTCTTTTTTTTTTTTTTTATTATTTTTTTTTTTTTTCCCCATTTTTTTTTTTTTTTTTAAAAATTTGAAATTTT
>VOQK01044026.1:3279-23020 GCA_015052645.1 Benitochromis conjunctus
CAATCTTGTGCAAAATGTTTTTTGGGGAGGGAGGTGGGAGGGGGTAGCTTTGGTATTGTTTGGATATGTTTCATTTTTTGTATGGTTGATTTACTTTTTGATTTGTTGTGAATTATTTGAGATTAAATATTCACATTAATCAGCACTTGAGAACCTGTAAATTAAATGAGATTAATGTAAGTATGCCAAATATAAAATTTGTGTATTACAATTAATGTAAATATTGTGTTTTTAACAAAAATGTAGCTATAACAATTTACAGCTTTGAATGTAATGTTGAAGCAGCAAATTATTATTATTATAAATGTTCAAACTTTTATGGTTTTGTGAGTGTAGAAAAACTGAGGTCATGCATAATGACTCCTAACTCATTTACAACTTCAATAAACTGCCCTATGTCATACATTTGATTGATTTCTACATTATGAAACCTTGTGGATTTACAACACTTTGCAAAAATCTTGGGCTACCAATCATTTCTGTATATTTTGCTAGTAAAATGGGAAATGGGTGCAGGAGTTTACTGAAAACATGTACAAACATATATAGAAATGCAATATAAAAGGCAAATACAGAGTTTGTAAAATTCTAACAAGCTTGAAAGTCACAATTCGGTATGAACACCTTTACTCTTCAGCACAGCCCGAACTCTGTTAGACAAGCTTTTCTCTGTAGGTAGTGTTCATGAACGGTTCTCCAGGCTTTTTGAAGGAGATTCAAAGACCTTCTTTGGATGTTGACTGCCTTTTTTTTTTCTGTTAAGATAATCCCACATTGCTTCAATAATGTTGAGGTCCAGCCTCTGGGGAGGCCAATCCATGACTGAGGGGAAAAAAACACAACAGAACACTTTCCAGGTATGCTTTTATTAAATTGCCAGTATGTTTGGAAACTTTAACTGGCTGATAAATAATTTTCACCCCAACCGGTCGCAGCAGGTGGCCGCCCCTCCCTGAGCCTGGTTCTGCCAGAGGTTTCTTCCTGTTAAAAGGGAGTTTTTCCTTCCCACTGTCGCCAAAGTGCTTGCTCATAGGGGGTCATATGATTGTTGGATTTTTCACTGTATGTATTATTGTAGGGTCTACCTTACAATGTAAAGCGCCTTGAGGCGACTGTTGTTGTGATTTGGCGCTATATAACTGAATTGAATTGAATTAAATAAAACTGTTCTCAATCAAACACTTTACAGATGGTATTGCATGGTGGATCAAAATCTGATACGAATACATTATTAATTCCATCAATTTTGACAAGATCTCCAACACCACTGGCTGAAATACAAACCATGACAGAGCCTCCACTGTGTTTTACAGATAGCTGTAGACATATACTGTTGTATATCTCTCCTGACACACTTAATAAAACTAAACAAGTCTCAAAAACTCATGTATCTAATAAGATACACTTGGCTTTAAAGGGTTAAGAGTGACTTCTTGACAGCCACCCGTCCACTGAGACTTATTTTCTGATGAGGCAAACGGTAAACTGTCGAGACAGATCACTCAGGTCCTGCGGAAGGTCTTTATTAGATTACAGGGTTTCAATCCTTTTTCAGGTTTTTAGACCTGTTACTTTACACTGCAAAATATTATTTTATGCCTCTCACACCGTGTTATCTTTAGTATTTTTTTGTCTATTTAAGCAAAGAAATTGGAACATTAAAATGCCTAAAGATATTATTTAATATTGGTTCTTTGCAAAGTTGTCTCTTATGTGTAGACACAAAATTGATTCATCTTTTGAGTTAGATGTCTTTTTTAAAACGCCTGAATGATTCAAAGGTCAGCGTTAAGCAGACTGACAACATGGTCAGGTATAAGTACTGGACTGAAAAGAAAAAGAAAAAAAATCAGCCAATGTCCAAAGAAAAACTTTCAGAGACTTTTAGAAAGCCTGGAGCTCAAGATCACTTTAAATAATTTTAAGAAAGTTTGGCTTCTTGGAAGCAAAATATGAAGAAATAAGGTTTGACTTGAGAGATTTGCACAGTGTTATAAGCCTGTTTCATTTTGTTGGGTGCAGCACATTCACAAGGCAGAACACTTCTGCTTCTGCAAAGAACTGAGTTGATTTACCGTGAGTGATGAATCTGCCTCTTCAGTGGTTGTGGATGGGAGGCAAGCCTAGGAGCATGTTGTTGCGTCTGGTTAGGAGAGTCTACTCGCTGGACACAGCTTTGGTTTTGGGCAGATAGCGTAAGCAGTTCACATCAGTGCACTTTTTGTGTGAAATCGCAAACTGTAAATAGAAGAAGTGGCTAGCAACTCAAAGGGAGAATCCGTGAGGAAAGACAGGTGCCAAAAGTGGTTAGAGTCAGTTCCACATTATGTAATGCTTCAGGAGTAAGTCTGCTGTGAAGTAATATTTTGTATCTTTGCCTCTTATTTTCAATAATCTTGAACCTTCAATAGCATGGAATCTTGAGGTATTTAAAATGAAAGGACAACGCGGACAAAATAAAGCAAGTCTTAATTTGGTCAAGCAAATTAGGGTTGCGTCACTCAAAATGATGAGGCTTTATTTGAACAAGGAATCCACTAGTTGTTACAAGCAGGTTCCTTGTGATTACATAACAGGCCTTTTTTTCAGCAGAGCCTTTGGCTCGTCATTGAACAGTGCAGGTGTTGCTCAGCATGTGTAATACCATCACCCTTAAGTCAAAGCAGCTACATGGAATTCACTATGACAGGTCCAAAAACCCATATGTACCCCAAGGAGTTGTACTGCCACACTCTGGCTCACTCTTCAAGAAGAAAGCAGAAGGGAGAAGACTCTATCTGCAGTCTAGCAGACCACACAGTCAGTAAACCATCCTATGTATACAAATGGACTGACTGATAGATTTCAATGACAGCCTGGAGGTATCAGATGTACCTCTGTTACCTTTTGTTGGTTGCAAGAGATTCATAACACTTGTCTGCTTCTGGCATAGTCTTGACACGGTTAGCACAAATGCCTCGTAGCAAAAAAGTTCTGGGCACGAGTCTGCTTCCTCTTTCAAGGTGGAGATTGCATCTTCTCCTTGGGAGGGTTGTTTCTGGGCCAGTCTGCCCTTTTCCCACAGTCCGAACACATGTATGCTAGTCTAATTGGTGATTCTAAACTTGGTTGTAGGTGTGAATGATGAATGAGCCTATGTGTTGGCCCTGGTGAGGGTATATCCTGCCTCTCACCCTATGACATCTGGGATAGGCGCCAACTCCTCAAAAACGGCCCCATACACCTGAGACCGTGGAAGGGATTGGAAAAGTTCCTGCACACTGCTGCTGATGTTTGCATAGATACTGTTCTTCTTGTACCAGTGCCACAATAACCATTATCACTAGATTAGGAATTGTGGTGTGATGCGATGAGCAAATTCTTAGACCTCTAAGATGTGAAGTTCAGACTGATATAGAGACCCACACACACACCACCCCCACCCCCATGGGACACATTCAGAGGGTGTTGAGGAATGCTCTCACCCAATAATCAGCACAGCAGTTGCTGCTTGACAGAACCGACTGAGGGACCTTGAACAGTTGCAAACCCCCTTTCTCTTTTGCCTACAAAGATACTGTGTGTGCAGCGTGGTGATTGGGAAATGTTCACACTTTCACCTTGTCAACACTCATCATAATTGTTGGCGGTTCGCTGTAATTTGACAATTATTATGTCAGGAGTGAATTTCCAGCTAATCGCGGAGTCTCCTCGCAGCACGGGTAGTATTACAGTAACTGGGAGAGATGTGCCTTCGCCATTCAGCGAGCCTGGGACAATTGTAGTCGGTTACAAACCTCAGCGGGCTTGTCGGTCTGCTCATTATTGAGAAAAGAGCTGCCTTTTGCTTGTAGAAGAGGCAAACAAAGCCTATAGCAGCTTAAAGGACAGGAGAGAGTTAAGTAGGCGACAAATTTCTGCTGATCCTAGACGCTGACATTTTGCATGGGCATAGATATCTTCCTTACAACAAAAGGAAGCATAGCTGGAAGGCACGGGGCTGTAATAGCATGTAAATATTGTGAACCCGCAGAGCTCCATGTAATTGTAAAGATGTTCAACACCTATCTAAGAGATGCAGCGTTCATTATATCCAGAATGAGGTTTTTGCTGCAGTTTAGCCCTATTATACAAGCACTAAGCATCCTCCGTTTATAGCATTCATGGGTGATGATACATAATTATCAGGGGAAAGGCAGTGCTAGGTATTAATTTAAAATTGCCTGGAGCGAGTTTTGGAGAACACACAGCCGCAGAGAAACCCAAGGTATTTGTCTCGCTCTGCAAATCTCTCCAGGGAGACGAGGGGGGGGGCTGGAGGAGCTCTGCAGGGAGTAAAGAACCTCCATCTCAGAGGCAACACTGAAGGGAAGTTTCAAAGAGAAGCTCGCAAGAATAGATGGCGTGTTTTATCTTTCAGCTCCACTCCTATATCTGCTCTGTTGTGTTCGGCAGCTTACGGGGGATTTTCACCTGCCAGATTCAAATACTCCAGGTTGTTTTTAATGGCAAGATGAGTGAAGTTTAATTTTTTTTTTAACTTGTGCTGTCCTCCTCGGAAGACTATTGCCTCAGTTGAAGGGGGAGTTGACTGGTTGTTTCAAATGCTTTGAATGCTACAGAGTAGCGCGAGACAAAAAAAAGAGATAAGGGAAATGCAGGTGTGTGTGTGTCTGTGTGTGTGTGTAAAAGAGAGGTTGCGTATTCTTGTAAAAGACACACTGTATACAGTATATTCAGTAGATTTGTGCAGTGGCTTTCTAAAACTACTGCAGGAAGGTTTGGTGCAGAGTTTCAAATCTGTGATAAAAGAGGGACATTGCCCCATAATACACTTTAGCTTGAATCCAAAGTATTCTACTCCATAAACCTTTATGTGAGTCGTTCTTGCCTTTTTTCCCCCCTGGTAGTAATATGTTAACATCTGAAGGTGACATCTAAAAGCAATCACTATTGACTAAAAAGAGGAGGGGAGTATGAAGAAGAAAAAAAAACCTACCACAGACTGTACAAAGAAAATGGATCCAAGTCTGAAAAGAAATGTGCAGTATTTCTAACGGACAGCAGGGGCATTACCTATGGTTGAGAAAAGAAGTCTGGTTGTATCAAGAGGCAACTTCCAGGACTGAAAATTTAAAACAACGTGCAAATGCCATAAACTGCAGTTCCTCTCACAGCCACTTGAGGCTGGCTCTAATGGCGAGTCATTACCCCATTAGTCGACACTGAAAACCACGTTTAAAGCACTAAAAACTGTTCTGGCCTGCGGTAGTCCTCGCCTTCAAAACAGCTCACAGGTATAACACATACTGGATGTATAAGGGGTGCATTTTATCATCATCTGGCAACTAAAATGGCACTCTGTGGTGTAGTGCCTTTGCTAAGATGTGTTTAAGCTGAAATAACTTAATGTGACACATCGTAATTAAAACATTATATGATTTAATTTTGTATATTCTATATGTTTTTATGTGTAATTTTGTTAAAAGGGGGCCTTAAGTTATGAAATGGGTAAAAGAAAACGAGGCAAAGACCAGACACGGGACCTGAGAGATGCATTTACCTTTGTAATAATTTTTGAATATCATTCAAGGAGAACAATTCCTGCAGACTATTTAAAGAGATTACAAAAAGTTCTACCTTATATAATGTATTTCCATGTATGTTTGCACATGTTTCAAGAAATTGCCGCATATTTATCTCAGTAAAACATGGCGAAATAAGAGGAGGTTCGAGACTGTTGCACAGTACTGGAACTGTTATCACAGCAGCTGGTAACTGGTGACAACTTTCTTTGTTAACGTGGGCTTTCTGCTCCAGGGTCTGTGCATGCTCACATAAAAAGGGGCATCTGACGTGTCACTGAAGTCTTCTTCTGCACAAAAGGAATCAATCGAGCACTCCTTTCTTCATTCAGAGACCTTTTCAGAGGAACAGGTGATACAGATCTATAAAGAATCTAAAAATATATCAGTAAAATGCAACAGTGTGCTGCAAATAATATGAGAGTAGGACAGATGCTGAAGAAAATAGTTAATTTGGTCATCACAACCACACAGAGCATTAAAATAAGTATATTTGTATATTTTGGAGCAAATTTATATCATACTTGGAGGACACTGTAAATACAAGAACTCCTGCTTCATACCAGGTTGTTCAGCATAAGTTTCCATGGCGATAGCCACCCACTGCCATCATCATATTAAATTTTTTAAGTGTCTACCCTTTCTGATGCAACAAGCTTATTGTATCTGTGGTGTATTTAAGCCTTAAGTCAGCATTTGGTTTGTTGTGTGTTGAAACAGCTCCTGTTGAATGAACACAGGAATCTTCAGGATGCTTGAAAAATGAGAGTGCAGGACCTTCCAAGTTTGAAGGTTAAAACTTACTTGAAAACATGAATCACTAAAAGCAAGTATTTGATCCAGCGGAAAGCCTTTGCTCCTTGCAGAGAAGCAGAGCTGCATTCCTTAAATTTCAAGTTTAAAGGGAGAGAGATGTAAAAGTATTTAATCCCAAAATATCTGAAATTATTCAGCCTTTTTAACTCGACTTACCCCTATGCTTGCTAGTTCTTGAGACTCTTTTATCCACACAACTCCACTCTTCTCATTAGCATACAACCGTATCCTTTCCAATGAGTCATCCTCCAAAGGTCAGCAAATGGCGACCCTGTTTACTGAGCTTTTGTGTCTGCCAAGGGTTCTCGATCCTTGCTTCCACTCCAGCCCACGTGGTTCAGTAGTCTGCACGACAGGGCCAGAGGGCAGCTGCATCAAAGCTTGCATCAGGCCAGTCATGTTTAAAAGGTAGTCTTTTGCCCTTATCCAACCTCTCACTGTCACCTGCACTCACTCTCCATGGGGCGTATATATTAAATTAAATGTTAGGCTCTTTCCTTCTGCCATCTCTTGGGTGATCGCCTTAGTTCTGCCTGGCTAGTTTGGCCGTGAAGCGGCCTTTCTTGTTTCTCCGACACGCATGAATAAACATGAGGTCAGGTGAGATCTTGAAGCATCGTCTCCTCAAGGGTTTGCTGTGGAGTTAAAAACCAGTGCAGGGGTTAACATCAGGGCAGGAAGGACGGCGCACAAGTGAGAAGTAAGTCTCCCTGCTCAAGTCTACGATGCAATTTTGAAACATTACTTGAGGTTGACCTAACAATGAAAATGTCTAGGTGATTTATTGCACAGTAAATACCTGCCAGTGATTACAGGTGATGATTCTTCATATTGGTTTATTTTGTCTTAATCAAGATTGCTTGTGTTAATCAAGTGAAGAGGTACTTAATTGAACAAGTTTTGCAACAGGAGCAAGGCTCGAGCCCCTAACAAAGCTGAAGCCTCCAAGAACCCGCACACCGCTACCGCTGTCTGTTGTACAGCTACCCAACTACTCCTTTAATCGCAAATCATTTTGCCTATATTTATGTTAAAATCATTTTTAACAGTATTCACCACAAACTCACACTTCTTTACATAGCTCAGGTCCTATTTAGAGTATTCTACAAAATATAGAAGAGTATGCTACCTTGCTACCCAAGCTAATGCTAGCATTAGCTGATCAACACTGAATTGAAAAACGTTCAGTTTTCAGTTAAAAAAACAACAAAAAACAATTCAGCAGTGCAAAAATGCTCATTAAGTCATTAAAGCAGTCGTGCATCAATCGGTTAGTGATGGCATAGTGGCTACGTCCATTGTTACAGTTAAGGCTTTACACGCCTGATGCATAAAGTCTGTGCAAATATTTCAAACTCACCTATTCTTAATCCAGCTATTCACACCAACCATAATTTCATTGGACAAATGTGCAGCATTTATTTTTGGCAATCAAAGCTCGATTTTTTTCAGATCTGAATAAACCGATCTGACCAATCAGATAACGGCATTTGGCAACACGAGCACTTATAGCTCACAACGTGAATATACAATGACATGGAAATTGCAAAATAATACTATTTTATCACAGACACACAGCTAAATGCTACTCTGGGTTAATCGGCTCTCTGAAATTGTTTCCATTTCCTCAGATGTGGTCCTAACTCTTCCAACAAGAGCTCAATGGCCCTGTGTAATGGTGGCTTTCACCACCGGTGAACAGGCTCAGCAACACCACAAAAGACGACAACTAAAATGCATGATGACAAAATTATTTCCATAGAAATAATTGTCTAGACTTCAGGCAGTCCTTGACTGCAAATGATTTTGATGCTTAAACCATTACAATGATGTATAAACCGTTGTAATTCCTAAATAGTTAATGAAATATTTTAGTTAAATGCCCAGAATTAATGCTGAAAGCCTGCATTTCAGTCACATCTTGATTATTTTATAGAAAATCCACTGTGTTGGTGTACAGAGGGAAAATGTAACTCTTTAAAGTCTCTGTTATGGAGATCCCTTGCTTTCAGCGAAGTGTCACTGACAAAATATTTGTTTCTAATAAGGATAAAAAAGAGAATATCTTTTACATCCATGGCAGCTAAACTGCATGTCATATTTGGATAAGCCAACAGACCCCTTAAACCTACATATTAGGGGAATATTTGAATGGTGTTAGTATAAACCATGTCCATTCCTCCATATTTGAGTCTAAAGAGCAAAGTGGAGCTTTGAAAGAAGGTTAAGATAGCAGGGCCACAGTAATTTCAGGAGTTACAAAGTACTATCCCAGTCTATGTGACCTAAGAGCTCAAGTCACATTTTGTAGACGCCACTAGACCGTTAATAAACTGTTAGAACAGTAGTTTAAAATACAGTATATTCCAGAGTAACATTCAACTTTTACATGAACTTGCATCACCAACATATACACACTTGCATCAAAGTTTCGCGTCATCCGCTAACAACAGCTGGAAGCGGCAGCAGCGGCTTGCATCTCTCTCAAATGTACAAAGTGGCTCCAACTGCTCTGCAATTCCAACAAAAAAAGCTACTTGACTGCCACAAAGAAAAGCAGAGACATTTTTTTTCTATATCTTTCTGCAAACTATTCATTCTGCTTCTTGTTTTCAACTGCCCTGAAATTGTCAATGGTGTTTGAGAAAACAACACTGTCAAAATTTGGTGCCCCTGGTCGGTGATGAACACCGGCTGGCAGCAGGGGGTAAACCATGGAGAGAAGATAATGCACTGCTTGAGCACGCATGGTTTGATTCCTCTAGGAGAATGACTTTACTGGACTATTAGCGCTTCAGCTCAACAGCACCGAATTGTTCTTTTTGTTCTGTCAGTGGAGCTCTGAGGGGTTTCTCACAATGAATTCCTATTGATTTTTCTGGTCATGTCATCAAATTGTGTGTGGCTTGAATCGTGACTACTGTTTTCTCATCTGCTCCCTGAGGTTCTTCTCCTCTATTAACTTTTTATCCTATTTGGTTGGGGCAAAACGACACAAAAGACAAGCAGAGTGAACACCGGGGTGAAACTGGGAAATGGAAGTAAACACAATGAGCAGACCTGCTGTGTAAGTCACTTGTCAAATGAAGTTCCAGGAAATTCGGTGAATATTGATCCTCTTCCTTTTTTTTCATTGTTGTGAACATTAGACTAGAAAATCACCACATGGTGGCTCGTCGGTGGCTGGCATGTACATGCAGGTTCGTAAAAGTGAGTGGATGCTAATTGAAAAGTATCATGGTGAAATTACTTTGTACTCTTTAAAGATACAGTAAGCAGAAAATACCAGAATATTCCAGAATGAGAATCGAAATCTCCCGCTCTGCTATCTTTCTCTCTTTCTGAACTCCTCCCACCTGATGTTAGCAGGCTAATTAAAGATAAATGTTGAGTTTTGGTCACAGAAAGAAATCGAAAACCTCTCCTCCATGTCAAAATCTTTGGCCAAGAAAACATCTAGTTGAGTTATTCCAACCATAATATTTTACATTTTATAGAGTTTTTTTTTGCTCTTTATATTACTTAATACCAACCTAATTACAGGTCTGAACAGACCTGTAATTAGCATAAGTCTCTCATTATAAGCTAGTTACTTTTAAACCCAAAGCAACCAATTCTAGCTCAATTTTAGACCGCTTAAATTATAGCATCACAGATCATAAAGGTCGATATTGGAAGTTGTCACCTTTGGATGTACCTGGCGATGCAGTGGTTAGCATCGTTGTCTCATAGCAAAATGGGCCTGGGCTCAGTTCCACTGGCCATTTGGGCCTTTGTGTGGCGTTTCAATGTAGGGTGTCTTGGTACTTTGGTTTCCTCCCACAGTCCACATAGTAGCTTAACTGATGATTCTAAAAATGATTGTCAGTGATCATCAATGATTGTCTCTGTGTGTTAGCCTTATGACAGACTGGCACTCTCGGCTCATGGCAGCTGAGATGGGCACCAATCCCATTGTGACTCTGAATTGGATAAATGGAAGAAAATGGATGGATGGTAAGTTTGGTTAACAAGGTGTAACCATAAATTTGATAGGCGCATTGGCTCTGTATATGGCTAGCTCCACTTCAAAGAAAGTTTAATTAATGCTGGTTAACAGCAGCTAATGCTAAAGGTGAGCAATATAATTGCAGATGATCTAAAATCCATGCAGTGGTATACAAATCCAGATATTGCAGCACAAAACATTAAATCAGAATCCGAATACTTTTATGTGTATGTATTTATTCAAGGAGAAAACCCTAAGAACACAATGATAACGATACATAATACCCTTGGACCATAAAGCATCGGGCTTTAACCCTTTCACGCATAGTGGTCACTACAGTGGACAGCTATTCAAAGGCTGTTTCTTGTGTTTGTAACAGTGTTGATGGTATACTTGCATATAAACCACTACATTGGACACTGATGTGTCACTCCATCCCAAATTCATAAAACGTAAATGTAAAAAACTCTTTGAAAAGTACATGTTTAAAAAAAATGAAGTTCAAAAATCATTTTTTCAAGCCTAAAGATGAATAAAAATACTTGTCATAATTCATGCATGAAAGGGTTAAAGATTAATTTCTGGAGATTTACTTATTTGCTTATGTAGCATGTATCAAGTGGCCTTTCAAGAACTGGTTATTATGGATTGTGGATTTTTTTTTACCCATAATAAGCCTTACTGAAAGTCTCACCTGTGTCCAGAAAGTCTTGAAGTCTCTGTTCAAAACACCACACAGTTTGCTTTATTGCCTCCAAATTCAATGTAGAATAAAAACTGTTGCTCAGGGGGTTAGCTGTTTGCAGTGCAGCTGCTTCAACACTACGCCTCCACTCTAAACAATGAAACTGGCTACTCCAGACGTGAGAGCAATGTGTAGGTGGTATATATATGTGCACGGAGAGCCGGTCTCCTAATGGAAGCAGTCTTCAGTTTATATACTCTACCCTTTGTATGCACATCCATTGTACGCAAATTTTATACAGTCAGTATGAATATTCATTAATGCAACCAAATTGCAACTTTTACGCTGGAAACCAGAGACAAACTTTATTTACCATTACTGTGTTGCATCAGAGCATGTCATGGATCAAACTCTTTTTACATTTGTATAGACAAGCCAGCATATTTCTTAAACACAAGGAAATATGAAAGGATGCTCTTTTAGAAGTGTAAAGTAAAACTTTACATAGTCATCCATATCCACCTGCCTTGTAGTCAAATATCATAAATAATTATAGTACCTACATCTTCAAAAGGTTCTGGACTTTGCTTTTTCTCAAGCCACTTCAACAACCATCTGTGGGTGCCGTACACTTTGATAGAGAAGTTCAGCTCACTATAATATGCACGCCATGCTTCTAGTCTCTCGCTCGCTCTGTGTGATAGTTCAGCCATCTGTTAATGTGCTGCAGTCTTAATTATGCCCTCATCACACTAAGTCAATCAGAGGTGCGCCTGAGCCAACTGTAACACACCTAGCACGGCCTTTACCAATCAATAAACTATCCTCGCGGGACTGCTGTAGCTCTCAGCAGCTCAGGGGTTCTCAGTCAGTCAGTCTCAGCAGATTGGTTGGGAATCTTGCCATGTTTTTGCTGGAGGTGCTTTAAAATGCATGTTTGTACACATTGTATCTGAAAGCTAAATGTGCACTTTGTGTGTTGCTGCATGTGTAACGCCTTACTTCCAAACGTTTCATGCAGATGAGTATAGCTGTCTGATAGTTCAGTGGTTTACGGTCAGTGGTCCACTACTCAGTATACTGCAATGCCTAAATGCATGCAAGCAATTTTTCCTTGAATACTCAGGAGTTTCATAATGCGATGCACTATGTAGTCTGGTCTTCTCGTGCAATTTTCTATAAGTGTTTGAGACATTTCCAAGGCCTTCAGTTTTGATAACAGCAGTGTTGAACATTACTGAAAGGTAGAGTAGTCAGATGTTGACAGTGAGCAGTGGTAGGAGTGAACTCAGCCGTGATAAAAAATAAAAGTAAATCCAGCGACCTATGTGGATTGTCCGTTTCAGCAATACTTATATTGTGAACTTTAACACAGATGAACCCGAGGTTGTTTCAGAAAGGTGAAGGTTTAGTTCAACATTAATATCAATAAGACAAATTGTATTTCTCTGAGCATGCTGTTCCTGAGCTGCAACCCAAAGGGGACAAAAATCTTACAAGGAAAAACACAGTTTTTTAATTGTTTTACACCTTTTTATATATGCATCTTCTTTAGGATTTCCATTCTTGTCTGCAAAAAAATAATAAGCGAAGATGATGCATTTTTTGTCCCAACCGTAATCCTCTTCTCACTAACATGAAGTTAGCATTTTTTGGATAGCATCCCTACATAAGAAGAGGTGTTCAGATTTTATTTTAAAGGGCAGTGCCGATTTCCTGGTTATCCAGTGATGCATTTATGTACACGGCACCTATGGCTGTACAGCAACAGCCTACCTGCAGTGTCTGTTACCATACAGGTGTAAAAATAGTGCAAAGCTTACCGGCCCACTCGATCAGTTTAATGGAGCTCTTTTTTAAAGTTACCTTGCCATTGATGTCATTTGTTAATGAGCTGAATACGCTTGATTCTGGTCATTCTTTCACAGCGCTTCTGAAAATGTGACCCTTTGTAGTTCCTCAGTGCACCGTTTCACTCAAACATTAACATTCAGCCGACCTTATTCCGCATCATTCCTTGGTTCAAAAGTTCACGTGAAGAACCGCCTGTGTACCTAGCATTTCTCCTCTTCCCAGTCTGCTGTCTCTCCCTCAGTGGTCTATCAGGCCTCCATCAGAAGCTTGGCTCTAATCTGCCGACTCAGGGGTGTGTTTCCTGCATCGGGGCTGTGGCCCAATCCATCTGTCTTCATCAGTGAGCTGGGGCGGCTGTGGGCTTGGGCCAGCAGGACCCCGCTAAGCACCAGCTGCTAGCTGCCTTTTACACTGATTCCCACCAACTGGGACATATTTACAGTACAGCTAGCTGCCTGGTAAGATTGGAGGACCTTTCAGCTCTTAGCGCCTGGATTTTTTATTTTTTTCTCATGTGGCTTCATTCTGGTTACCTATTATTCTCTTAGATTTTCCACATCTCCACAGCCAGTGCTTTCTCTACCTTTTTAATTCGTCTGTCATGCCCATTTACATCTATCCACATCTCTCATATCTGTGTAGATATGAAATCAGTTTATTGTCAGTCCTAAACAAAGACACAGGCCTTTGATACTTTATGATATTTACACCACATAATTGTGGATATATTTTTTGTGCAGATCTAACAGATGTTCATTTCCAGTTCTCACCCCAGCCATTATCTCTGCTGCGATGACTTTAGTGAGATATAAATTTATTTGGGTCAGTGTGCCTTGCTCAGCATCGATTATATTGTTCCATAATGCGTTCCCAACAGAACATATAGATTGTTATCATAAATAAAGGTTACTACAGGAAAAGAACAAAAAAAAAACATGCCAGTTTTACACATGTAGGACTCCAAAGTCTACTGCACTATTTTCTTTCCATTATTAAAAGGGTACTTGAGCTTTCCCATAACTGCAGAATTTTAATGACAAATTCTCAGCGACCACAGTCTAAAATGAAAACAGAAAAGGAATACGAAACGTAATGATGTGCCGTTTAGCCCTTTTTAAGAGTCTTAATAAGGTAATTGTGGGAGTGTTGGCTGAACAAGACAGAAAAACTCAAGAATGTAGCCATACAAAATCCTAATGCGTGCCAGGATTAATGAACTAAAAGCATTGCTTATAGTTTTAAGAAGGACATAACTATTTGCTTATGGAAATAATTGCAAAGCTCAGTGTCAGCATCAGAGGCAAGTGACCCTGTAAGGATGATTTGAAGAGGCTGCTACTAAACATGGTAAGACACTAAGCAAATTATCTTGCTTATAAACACCAGGCTGGCCTTTAGTTCCTATTGAATAAGGCCGTGGGCTCTGAACAAGGAGGCTGCGTTAAGGAAACTCTGGGCCATTGGTCCTTCCTATGGAAATCAATTTTGGTCTAAATGGCAATGAGATTAGCACAGTACTGATCTGATTCTTTGATTTCCTTTCTTCCGAAATACAAGCTCCCCTTTCCAATTTAGATACCCTCCAGTATTGCCATGTGTCATCCGTTGGTAATCTATCTTGAAAGCATGGTAGCTATTCTTTTTAAAATAGTTTTACAGAGGCAGGGGTTTTAGGGTTAGCAGTGTTGGTCTGTTCTTCAGTTTGTCTGCTATTTTAATCCAAAGTGAAAAACAACAAGTCATTTGAATGCATTGCATTGACATTTGAAACAGACATTCATGTTTCCTTGAGGCTGGATTGGAATAATTTCAATTAATTCACCTGAGATAAATGGTCATTTGTAATTTATTAATTTTGTTTTATTTATTAATGTTTTTTTTTTTATTTATAAAAATGTAAAAGCGTGAGAACAGAAGCAAAAATAAATACAATTTGAAATTAATTACTAACGCACAACTGCTGTGAGGTTTGTGAGGAGGATATTAATAAAGCATATGCTACATTTCTAAAGGTATTTACAATATTAAATGCCAAGAAATGCTGCTTCTGGTGAGCTAGATACTGCCATTACTACCTTCGCATATAATATTTTACTTTTAAACTTACCTGGCAAATACGGAGATACTTCAACTACTACTATGCATTTGGTGCTAAAGGGAAAAAAAAGGAAAATTATACCTGCCAGAATTTATTCAATTTCTACTTTGTTCTTCTCCTCTTGTACTCCGGTTTTCAGCAGCAATGGATGAGGGTAAAGCACTCAGGGGCTGGTAGTTGTGCTACAATAAACCATGATGTGTGACAACATCAGAGGTCCAATTGCTACTGATAGTACAATGACATCTCCTGGCAGGCTTATAAAAGAAAATGTCCTGCCCACCATCTCAGGCACTGCTCATGCTGTAGTGAGGCAACATGATCCCAGGAGCTGGGCTGAGTGGGAGCTTATGCGGTACAGCATAATGTGATTGAAATATTCCTAGCATTCTCATGCTGATTTGTATGTATTTGTTGTGACACATAGAAATTGTGTGTGCAGCATTACACTGTCCATGAGGCACTTGTGGATTTTCAAAGCTAAATCTATGTTTATGTTTTAGATATCATCTATACTTAAATGTCAAGTCTTATAACTATACGTATGTGAACAGCATATTTAAGTAGGATTTGTTCTGACTGTTAGAGCTTAGTCTATATCGACACATGAACATGCACATAAAAAACAAACGATGATTAGGATGTGAAGAAAAATAAACTGCGGGGCTGTGCAATCACCTGAGCAGGTCCTGCAATGTGTACAGCAAGCAATGGAGAGGTGATGTCATGCGGGAGTAGCCGGCTTTCTGCCTGCAATGGAACAAAAGAACAGTCCTACCTCAGGTCTCTTTCTCACTCATGAGATATGAGACAGCTTCCCTTCAGTCTACCTCCGTTTCTGTGGGCAACAGTGGCAGTAATCTGTGAGCAACAGTGGCAGTAATCTATCCAGACAAGGAATTTCCATGCTCCCCCCATTTTTCAGCCTTTAAAAATAAATGTATTTTTAATTTTTGCATAGCCATTTTTATTTTTCGTTGTTTGAGGGCAATTACACACAATCGGAGCCAGATCAGGCACCGACTCGCACAGTTTTTTCCCCCCTCATTATTGGACCCACTCTAGTCGTATCTTGATTGAAGTCAGCTCCTTTACCTATGTTGAAACACAGTCAAAACACTGTCTTCCTCCACCATGTTACTCGGTTTTTCATCATTTTCTCATAATCTTCCTCTCTCTGAGGGATTATGCCTGAACCTTAAGCTTGGGTTCCATCCTAACTGTGTCAAACTCTTATGATATGCAGTAAACAACACTGGCATCAGACAGCAGTGTGGCAGAAACAGTGTGCCACATGCACCGCGGCAGGAACAACATGCATTTTTCTCTGCAAAGATGCTAACCTTTAAAATGTTAATTGTTGTGCTCCATGTTTAATCATGGGAGAGAACCACACTCCTAAATATAGCCGCGCTTCCTGTCCGTGCTCACTCACGTGGAACACGGCTAATTTATATTGCATCAAGATGACATGAAAGACAGCTTCCCACAGGGTCCTAATGCCAATATATTATGCACACTTTCAGGGCAACGATGTTGTAAAAACTGTCCAGGAAGAGCTCGATAGTGTAGTGTGGAAGAAAGCAAGTCTTGGTTTTGCTTGTGACCTTCCAAGGGACTGCAAATAGAAGATTAGCCTTTGGCGCAATGTAGGGTTGGCTCAAGTGTTACTTTTTTGTTGTTTTCTTGTGTTGAACAAAAAAAGTTGCATAGAGACACTGGTGGAAATGCTCACCAGTAACAAAAATAATGTGAAAAAGATGATTACCGTAGATCTTCCAATAGTAGCCCTGGCGTTTATTCAAAAAATTATTCGCCGGCCCGGCATTTAAAAGAGACCGGCGGTTGTTGGAGACCGGTTCTTATTCCCTTCTCAGACGGAATTGTCATGGAAGTGAGAGGGAAAGAGGACCCAGGCGCGGTTTTTAGACTGAGGTGAAACGACTCATTACAGGTTATTTACAGTGCTCCAAAACGTATTCCAACAGTTCACAAATAATGCAGTTCCCATTTGTGCTACTCCTTTGCTCTCGAGTGTCTTTTTGTCTATGGTAGCCCAGTGCATGAGTGATGAGATGCGGGAGGACTGACGACAGCGCGGCGGGACTTCCGGGTCAAAGGTCACCCGGCTATTATTGGAGACTGGCATCTATTTGTCGTGACATGTTTTCAAACCCGGCGTTTATTAGAAACGGGCGTCAATAAGAGACAGGCCACTACTAGCAGATATACGGTATTTATTTATTTTCTCCACAGAATGGGGATGGCTTCAAATATGTTACCCATTGTTCAGTTGCTGCCTTTAGTAGAGTGCAACATTTAGGTCTGAAATTGGGCGTGAACCGTTAGAAGAAAGAATAAATGAATGTTAAAAAAAAAGACCTTTTGCTTCTCAATCTTTTTATTTTTACACTTCCGCCTCTCAATCCTATTTCAGGCTCGCTCTAAATGCTCACATCTGCTGTCAGCGCTCCTCCCAACACTTTGTTTCTTCATCTCTCCTCTGGCAGTTGATTTATTATGCCTGTTACTCAGCGAAGGCATCATAGCGCCGCTGAAGGCGGCGTGCCGTTTGCAGGCCACCAGTGGTGCCTTTGTCTTTGAGCCACGCTGCTACCAGCAGGCCTTTGGATGCTTGTTGCCATTTCCACTCTCAAATTTGATTGCAGCAGAGAAATGAAAGCCATATCACACTCCACATGGGGTTCAGAAATGAATATTTCCCTTCTTTTATTCACAGTCTTTCTCATCCTGCCTTTTAAAGACATGTGAGCTTCAATCTAGAGGTGATATCAGATGAAATCTGTCTTTGTATCCGGGTCATGCGGCGAGCAGTTAACGTCAATGATGTTGATTTCACAGTATGCCAGACTTCACGAGGAGCGGGGTAATTTCTCGAAGCTGCAGACTTACCAGTGCACCCGGCTTAAACACCACTCATGTGTGATGAATTGTGATACTTTGTTTTGTTATGTTCTATTTGATTTGAATAAATGACAAAATCATGGAGATTGAAAATAAATTACAGTGCTGGTTTTGTTGTTTAAGCCATTGCCCCAGTCATGTTATCTGGGCAGAAGAGCAGAAATCTTTAAAGAATGAAACTTAATCATTTAGCATGGTGGCTGCATCAAAAGCGCCTGATTACTTTGAATGTAGCGTCCTGTACCGCTTCCCATTCACAAACCCTCTTTGTTGGCAAAGGCAGAGATAAACAATATTCCTCACAGTAAAATCCAAGTCTATGAGTCACGCCATTCTACTCTGGTCTCTGTTCTATTCACTGCACAAAATTACAGTCTTATCAAAATGATTTTGTCTATAATTGGGTCCTAAATGCCTTCCTAAAAGCTCTCAGGCAAGTAAGATTATTTCACCCATTTCATGCAGATATCTTGTTTCACTTGTTTCAAGCAAGATATTTAAGATTTTTACAGCTTGTACAAATGACATATATGAAAGGGTTTAGACTATAAGAAGATTAGCGCTGAGTTCTGTGGACTTGAGTTGTACTAATCACTATATTTCAGTATAAAGATTGATTCAATGTCTACATGCGATGTAAAATGTTTGACTTATCCTCACATACTCACCAAACTCTTAGTCTTGCTTTTTTTGGTAAGAGTCAAGCTAAAGCCACCAACTAGCTGGTAAACGAAGTATTAATCAGCGGAAGAGCCAGGTGTCGGGACCTCTTTAAAGTTGCTGCGTCTTCACTGTGAATGTTATTTTATTTATTTTTATTTTTTTATTTGATTCTTATTTATTTATACATAAAGTATAAATACATTATAATAAAGTATTTATATGTATATAAATATGGATTAGGTATAAATACATAAAACATGTACCAATATGTATACCGTATATCTGCTAGTAGTGGCTTGTCTCTTATTGACGCCCGTTTCTAATAAACGCTGGGTTTGAGAACATGTCACGACAAATAGATGCTGGTCTCCAATAGTAGCCGGTCTCCTTTAAGTGTCGGTCATTTTGCCCTTTCGTCTCTACTGATAATTTTGTTAAATCCTGAAATGTTCATCCGCTGTTGTTGCCTACATTTTGTGGCCGTAAATACGGTACCATACCGTATTTTACTGCCAAATGAACTCCGTTTACCCATCACCATTCCATCTGAGAAGTGAATAAGAGCCGGTCTCCAACAACCGCCGGTCTCTTTTAAACGCCAGGTCGTTCTAATAATTTTTTGAATAAACGCCGGGGCTACTATTGGAAGATATATGGTAAATGTATAAATATAAATATGCAACTTAAATATGTAAATATTAAACTATACTTTAGTTGATATAACACTGGTCTTATCAGCATTCTCATATGGTGTAAGTGATAGTGTTGGGTATTGTAAGATTAACAGCAGTGTAGTCCAATTGCATTGGTAGGTGGGCACCAGGGGGTTTGATCAAATTTCAGAGGGAGCTAGTATCGCCCCATTCCTCCAAACATGAATTCTTTCCACACGCTGGAAGGCTATAAATATATTAAATAAATATATTTATATGCAGCCTGTGGAAAGCTTTCAAACAAATTGTCCACATTCAGACAGAGAATGCAACAGCGTCAAAGAAAATTCATATTCATTCAAATACACGTCTCCCCTCTAGGTGTCAAATTATTTGACGCCTAGAGGAGAAACACAATTAAATAGAAATGGTGCTTGTTCTTGTTCATAACACACATCCAGAGACTTGTTTTTTTTTTTCTTTGTTCAGACAAAA
>VOQK01044026.1:23040-36832 GCA_015052645.1 Benitochromis conjunctus
TTTTTTTTTTTCTTGGCTCAGACATCAGGCTAGCAGGGCCACAGCACACTGACCCCATCAGAGAAACAGATTGTTTGTTCTAATCAGACACAACACACAGTATCGCACGCACCGTGAGATTCATTAATACTAATACAGTTTCAGTGAATGTGTAAAATAGTTAAATATGGGGAAAAAATGTCTGAAAAGATTTATTTGCATCTGATAAAAAACCCTCAGACTTTGAACTGCTTTCTAGTGCTGTTTGATAAATAAATATAGGTTGTGCCTAAGGGCAAAAATGCTCCCAAAGCAGCTGTTTATTGTGGGGCTTGTCATTTGCATTGAAATAAGTTAGTTTTGCAACAATTGGTTGACCTGTAGGAAATTAATTAATCAGTGACGGCAGCAAAATTAATACACTAAGTGTTAATACGTGCCTTAGTGCATGCTTGTGGCAAACGCTGATCCAGATATGTAAAAATTACAAATGATGTGCAGGGTTTTGTTTTTTTTTTACATTAGAAAGTTCTACATGTGGGAATTAGCTGACAGTCGGTGGTATTTGCAATGCATTGTACCGTGATTCGTACTCATTATCAGTTAGCTTTCCCCAGTTTTGAATGTGCTAGGTCAGATTCACACACCCCATCTTCCCCTTGCAGTTCTTTCTCTCCCTTTGGGGAGCTGAAAATGTGGCTGTTAATTAACTCACTTCAGATCCTCCACTTGTAGCTCTCTGTCAACACTTCCTTTACAGGAATAATCTAAACGGTCTGGGAAGTCGCGAGTTCGCACGTTTGTGTTTGTGTGTAGAGCAGACGCACACGTGTGTGAGTGGAACAACTGTACTTCACGCCTTTTCACTGACACACCTGCTCAGCTACACGAGCACCAGATACAGGGGTGAGTGACAGTGGACCTGTGTTAGAGTCACAAATCATGCTGGATTCTTTAGTTGATTGGTGTTTGTGTGCATGCTGTTGGCTTTGACTTCCAGTGGCTGAACAGTAAATGGACCGCTTCATATATAGGTCTTTTCTACTCTACATGAGTACAGCGGTTTACATAAAGAATTATATAGCATATTAGCGTTCATTTGAGGATAAAGTCGAAAATAATTTGCCACTCCCTGGCGTAAAATACTTCTTTCTGTCGGCATCAACACCATTTTTTACGGCATTCTGATTTATTAAACGACGATTTTTACGCCATTTCTTAACCAGACGGGTTAGAAAAGTGGCGATCTTTGGCCACTATGGCGTGCCATACGTTTAAGCTGCATTAACGCGTTAACGCCGAGTAACCCCTCACACGGATTAATTTCCATTAACTTGTTAACGGGGATTTGCCAATTTTGACGCGTTAGTGTGGCTCAGTTCGCGTTAACGCTGACAGCACTATTTCTAACATTTACACTCCAATGCATGCATCAGGAGCAACTTGGGGCTCAGGATCTTTCTCACTGATACCTGCAGACTGGAGCAGCCAAGGATCGAAACACAAACCAGCTGATTAGTAGATTTTTCATACAGTATCTGGTGTGGTGTTGTCTTCTACAACATTATATTTCATGGCTTAGTTATCATTTTACATGTTTTTTAACATCTTGTTTGGAATCCCACTAGCAGAATGCATGGTGAGTTAGCATTTTCATGTGATGCATTAGAAATGTTACATTTCTAAGTTTTAAAATCAGTTTGAGGATTTGATGGCAAAAACTAATCCCAGTGTTTGTTCTTGCAGGCCACAAAATCAGGCTCAGCAGTCCTGGCAGATCAGCTGATCTTGATGTCAGCCCACATCAGCTGACAGATCAGCTGATACTCCTCTCTGTCGGTGGGTGAATGTCATATGTGGCATGCATTTTAAGCTGCTTCAGCCTGCATGCAGTTGCTTCTCACTCTGTGAGCTATCCCCGCTTGAACGGGAGTGTTTTAAGTGCCTAAGATTTTTCTTTTGGAACAAAAATCACTTCTTTCTGCTACTTACAATAATATATTGAGGTTTTGAAGATTCACCTTATATATAAATGATTAAATGTAAATACGTTTATTGTGCAATAAACAGCAAATATCTTTAATCGCTTTAGTTAATTATTTAGTTTATTTAGTTTTTTGAGGTGTTTGTGTTGCGCAAAGTAAAGCATGTGTCTTCAGTTTGTGCAAGCCAGAATGCGTGTTGCTTCTTTGTGGGGGAAGGTGGAATTAATAATGGCCAAAGAGCTTTTATATGTGGGAGCTGTGTGACTGTTGAAGGTCTATAAATAAATTATGCCTATATGTGGTGTCTGTACCTTTAGGGAAGAGCGTTTCAGATATTAAAAGGAGCTACCGGAAAAAAACAAGAAATGCTAAAGTAGTGCATTACTGCACACGAAAACAATGGCACATAAGAAACTGTCGTCTGTTGGTTGTAAACTGCAGTCTTTTCCTCCTTCTCACAGACTTTGGACTTGTGACGGTAATTGTTGCTTTTTCCTTTCTTTTTTGTTTTGTTGGGATATGTACGCACACCCAAACAAAGACACGTGCACGATCTGTTTTTAATAGTTTAGTACGAAAGTACAAATAAAATGAGCAGTATGATCACCTGCCTGTCTAGTGAGTCTCTCATCCTGTGGTTAAACTCCAGCTCTAACTCCTTGGACTTTGTGACGGTAGTCTGTATTCTCCTCTGCAGCTTTGCTTGGTTTCGTTTAGAGTGACCCTCCGGTTAGTTCTAACACTCCAGAGAAAAATAAGGACTAAAAGAAAAAACAGCACGGTGGAGTTACTGTCTTTCTAACCACAAAGCGAGAAACTCTCTGGGGAGGCAGCTGATTGTTACTGAAGCCCACCATCAAAATGTAAAAAGAGAAGGGATGGGGCTAAGTTGTTAGCAGAGACTGAACATTCAAATACAGGCGTGAGAGGGTTGTCTATTTCAAACTCATGGCAAAGGCCTCATTCTTAGAGAGTGATGGTAAAATGAGTTCCCAGTCACACTTGATAGTTACGCTTGCTAACGTGATAAACTCTGTCCATCCACTTCTGGTCTCTATTAAGACGTCGTGAGTGTGTTTCTCACAATGGTGCGCAAGTTCAGCTTTTCATTGTGTTATTAGACTCCAGTCAAGCATTGTATGACATGTGTCTGTCAGGGTGGAGCCCTAAAGGGTAGGAGCTCAGAGAGATGCACTGATGTTCAGTCATCAGAACAGATGGATATGATGAGACAGCTGCAGTGATTCAAGCACACACACACACTTACACAAACAATAGTCCTCGGGGATTGGAAGCACTGTGCCAGGTAGGACAAACACACAGCATACATATTCACAAACAGACCCCTCAGGCTGACATACATATATGGAGCTAGGACTAGTTCAAATGGGGGACGAGTGCAGAGTGAGCTGATCCAAGAAATACAAGGACGGACAGACACAGAGAGAGCAGGATGGCAAACTACGTTTTTAGGAAGGAGGAAAAAAGAAACGTCAAACTTCAGGTGTGTAAATTCATTTGTATTTACCCTGCGTTATGAAAGACTCACATGCAACGATGCGCAAAGTGTGTTATTAAATTAAAAACTATTTTCACTCATCCATTAAATTAATAAATTTCAACTGCCTTCAACTTCTTAAGATTTTACACATTTCAATATAAGAGAGGAAGTCTTTGAATTATGCATTTTCTTATTGAAGTTATGAGATACGCCATATGTCCTCTGAAAATACCATCAGGTGTACAGTACGTATGCATACTTGGCTTTCATCTAAACACACAAAGTGACTGATTGTAATCCAAATAGATTTAAATAATGGATCAAAGCTGTTGATATTGAGTCTATCCAGGTATCTGGTGGACTTCAGTATCCAGACAAGACAGAGCCAGTGGTTATCCTTTCTTCCCTGTTCAAATGAATGGCATCCAATAGGCTTAATCTCTCCCTGGAGCATCCATCCAATGAGCCTTTTTCTTCTTGTTCCAAGTATTGTATGTCCACACAGCCCAATACTTTCAGAATTCCCATATTATATTTGTAGATAAGGTTAACCCAGGGCATGTTTATGTAGGGCACGTCTCTAAACTCCCAATACCTGTTCCTAACATACCATGGATGCCAGCAAGCAAGAAGGTGTTGAATTACCTTAAGCGCTCTCTGTCAAACTGTCCAAACCATACCATGCATCAGTTCACAGGCCAAGTGATTTTATTTCTTTATTTTTTTAAGGTGCTTGAAAAATTGGGTTTTCACCTTTTTTTTTGCAGCACCACAGAGACCTGCTTCACCTCCGAGCTCGCTAAAACCAGCAGTCCATGGTTAATCTAACCTCACCTGGCACAACATTTCCAGATCTTGACTCTTAAACCAGTGGGAATTATTAGACGTTGAACAGAGTGTGAGAGTCTCGAGGGGGAAAAAAAGGTAAAGAAAACGTATTTCTGTACGAAACTGAGAATGCGCCCGAAGCTGCAACGTTCCTGGCTTTTTCACAGTAATGAAGTGCTTGAAAACGGTCCACTGGCCCCAAGAACTGAAACATGAAGGTGATAGTATTTGAAAGTTTTGAAAAAAGTAAGCGCGTGTACATTATTATATAAAAAGTTGGGTAACTTTAGTACATAAACATACGTACATGTAGCAAACTACCAATTCTAAATACAAAGGGGGTTTTTTGTAATCATTTGTGACTGGCTGAAGTCTAGAACTGTGTTTTCTACCCTTGAAATGCTTTCCTAGGCCTTTACAGCAGGCACCTTCAGTTACTACTTGTTTGCGGGCCTTTTCAGACGTCGCTGAGAGTGCATGACTACATTTTCAAAACGTGTGAGATTCTACATTTCGCCACTCCTCCTACCAATTAACTTAACATGCATGTGTCTGGACTGTGGGAGGAAGCCTGAGTACCCGGAGAGAATCCATACTTCCACAGAAAGCCCACACGGCTCGCTGGTGCTCTTCGAACCCCCGTAGTGTGAGAACACGCTCATTTATATAATTTAGAACAGTTTGCGTGTCAACACAACAGCCAGTAGCTGTTGAAGTGGCAAATAATGGCATCTTTATTAGCAGCTGGAGTTTTCTCAGCTGTCAGAGCACTGTAGGTGCTATCAAACGATATACCCTTAATAGAAGTTGTAGCATTTATGTTCAAACCCTATAAAAGTACAAACAGCTTAGCTGATACTCTGTTTCATTAGGCACTGAATACTCACGTCTACAATATATACTCAAGGGTATTATTGTTCCATTTCTGTAATTATCTGGCAACTTAAAGAAATTAGGAAATGTACTGACATTAGGTCATGTTGAGAAACTGGAGTACACACTTGCAGGCTTTGGACCAGATCACAACATTTGTGAAATGCTTGTTTTTGTTCTTGTTTTCAGTATTCTGTTCATCTTTATTCATGACCTCTGTTCTTTGTGAAGCACTTAGTGGCAAAAAAAAAGTTCATGTCTTAAGAACAATTTATGAATAAATTTAAGTGTAGCTAATACATGCTTCTAGTCTTTATAACCTTCTGCTTTTCTGTTCTCCCTGCTTGCATATCTGTTAGAAAGGCCATGGCAAGAATCCAAAAGTAATGCAAGGAAGACGTCTCATCGGTTACCCTCAACGCCGATCCTTCAGCACAGATCATTTCTGCAAGAGTCCTGTCCTTCTTTAGTCTTTTGAGGAGAGACCACAGAACCTTTGATGGTATTTGATCTTTATTAAACAAAATGCATGCACATGTTTTTTATTTAAATCATCAGTAATTATAAAAAACATGTGCTGAACAATATAAAGGGATCTGCTAGCTAGCAGTCTTCCAAGGTTAATACCGGTGTACAAATCCCTTAACTCAAAACCTGAAATGACCAGGCTAATCAAACATCACCAATTATTAATTTATCACTTTATCTGAAGTTAATATAAGAATAGAGTTTGGCATATAGCTCATGAATCCCTGCGCATATGATATAAATAGAAAATGGCGAGTGAAAGCTCAACAATCTGATGTAGGACAGCAGCAGCAATGACATATCACAGGGGCAGGTGGGAAATTGTGCAACTTATTAAACAGACCACCAAATTCTGAGAGTGTGTTTGGTACGTAATGTGAGGAGCGTAAGAAATGTCCGGAAGCTAGACAGGTGTTTTATTTTTTTGGCACATTATCCGGTTGCAGTCCTGAGTGGCTTTACACCACCAACTGTTAAAGTGAATAATCTTCACCCACTGTTTTATGGACTACACGGAGGGCATTCTGCCATTATAACAAATACTGCACAAGTTATTTAGCATCTTTTCTCACACATGCAGCTTCTGGGTGAATGGAATTGTAGCTACATTCTTTGAATTATTATTTTTAAAAAGCGTAAAAAGGGGGAAAAAGTGTTTCTATGCATTTCTGTGTTAAGTGCATCTGCTCCTAAAAACAGATTTTTTTTTGCCCTCATGAACATTATAACACAACATTTTGAGTAAAATGCAACTGAAATATATAAAATCACAGGTTTATTTATTCAAATAATGAATCATTAAGTGTAAATTAAAGTTGTGCCAATCAGGTATATTTCATTTGACCAGATTTCATTAAATTTAATATAAATTACATGGAAAATTTACTTGTAGTCAAATGACATAAAGTGAGCATTTTGGGGATAAATATCTTTTATTTTGAGCCTGAGAGGAGCATCTAACTCTAACCGGTGTGATTTTTGACTGTTATGTTTCCTTGTTTTATTTAGCACAATTTGAAAGTACAATTTTTCCCCTCATGGTGTGTAAGGTTATCTATTACTTATTCTGAACTTCATTTGTATAACCTAACCATAAACTGCTAATTAAAAAAATGGACGTGGCCGCAATGATCCTACTTGCCACTAACAAAAGCATAAATCCCCTAACCCCTCGGCACTGACACTCTGATAATGTGAACTATTTCATATTAGTTGTATCAGTTGTAACCAGGCTGCTCAGCTTTATTACTGGTACTGAATGTTGATTAAACCACACAGCATCCAAGCTAATTTAAAATATTTAGAATCTAATTGTGTCTGACTGACAAGAGGACTTTGCTGATGCACACCACCAAACACTGATCAGACATGTAGCGAACAACTAGAAATAGTTCAAATAACGATGCAGTCATTTCTGCTAAATCGTTGAGTCTCTAAAACATTAAATATTAAAATAGCAGAAACCCAAATTCAAGACGATATCTTCAGTTTTATTGTTCTATCGTTTATTGATTAACTAATCCTTACAGCAGTTAAAAGTACCACTGTGGGTTTGTTTTTTTATAAGTATAATCTTCTTTTCTTTCATTTGCATTTTCATGCTTCGAGCATAGAAATCCATATAAAACATAATGCATGGAAGGTGCGTTCACTTCATTAAACGACCCGAGGAGCTTTGATGCTCCCACATCTTTGCAAAGTAGATAAATCACTTTGAAACATGTTGTTTGAATAGCTGAAAGTATATAATCTCCATTACCAGCCCAGAGGGGGCAGTGTGTCGCTGTGCGGGGGGGAAGTTGAGCACCAGGTCAGGAGGGGAAACTGCAATATTTATCCCCTCTTACATCACCTCTCCTGACAAAGTGCACCGAGCGCTTCAGGGGCATACTAATTCGCCTGATGTGTATTAGCTCCCCATGTCTGCCATTCAACACAATGACAGTAATTCGGAAGAAAGGTAAAAAACAAGTCAAAGCCTGATTGCTGACACCCAGTCGGCACAGAAACTGGTATTTAACTCAACATCTATGCTAGGTGAGATTTAGGACGAGGACCAAACCTCTGCAGCATGAGCAGCATGTATGTAATCAGGACAAGAAAGAAAGAAACAACGGAAAGCTTTTGCACTTGGTGCCTAGTTGTACCTTCTAACTTGTCTCTTTGTTTTAGGTTGTCAGATACTTGAACGTCGGCTTGCAGTTCATGAAATGAGCCTGCAGCTTGTTTTACAGTAAGTATCTGCACCCACAGCTTTGAGGGTTTGATCGTCTCGTCACAAAAACGGATGCAAGAACCTCGAGACGAGAGAAACTTTCTTTCTTCCCGTTTCTCGCTGCAGCAGTGTCTTATTCAGCATTTCAGTCTCAAACATGTTTGTTTCTAGTGCAGAGTCCAATTCCCACACATCGTTGATATTCACCCTTGAAAGCAAATAGTTCAAGGAAACGTTTGGGTCCTCGGAGAAATGGCTTACTTACTGAATACCCTTCATTCCAAGAGGCGGCATCATGACTCAGAAAAACACCCTGTCACCGGTTGCTCCGTGCGCCTCGTACGGGATTCAGCACCTCCCCTAGACTTTTTGTCATGCCTGCAGTAGGGGCCATTATAAACCTGATTTATTCGGCATGCTGCTGTGAGCACACCCATCTGTGAGCTGACTGTAAAACTGATTCATGCAAAGGATCAATTTCCTTTTGATGGTTCTATTTGTCTGTATTCCTGCACGCTAAGAATAAGTGTTGCAAGAAATGTGAAATGAGATCTCATTTTCCGCATGGATCCATCATATGCTACATGCCTTGGCATGATATAGTATCGTTATTGCACATCAGCTGTCTAATTTTAGCTACGTCTCGCTACCGAAATACAAATTGCATCTTCTGCTTCATTGCGCCGGTGTCTCACTTCCAACCGAAGACCTATTTTCAATACTTTTTTATTTGTGTAGTGTCATCTTTTGTAATAAAATATTCATCGTGCTGTATGAGGAGATATCTATGCATGAGCAGCGGAGAACCAAGCAAACAAGCTTTAAAGGACCAGACTAAGACAGGATTCTTCATTCAAGTCCCATTCGCTGCTATCTTAGTGCATTAGCATCCTTCAAATGCAGGCTGTATCTCGGCTTTTGTCTTCTGTCTCTCCCCATCTTTCCTCCCTTGGTGTCAGCTCACAGCCCACATGCAATACCGAGGAAGAAAGAGGAAAAAAGAAAAAAAAAACTAAGACCAAGATGTCTGGTTTATTTTCACTCTCAGAAACATGACAGATGAAAAATAGAGGGAGAGAGAAAACATTCTAGGCAGTGGCGACAGCTTTGAAACCTTGGAGAGCCCGCTGCAACCAATCTTGGCTTCACAGGCGCGCGGCGGTGCACTGTGGGAAGTCAGGCGGCGCGCTGCGTTTCAGGAGGGGAGAGAGGGAGAGAATGAGGGAAAATGGCAGCAAATGAAGTTGGCGGGCTGCGGAGTATTGTTCCCCCCTGCTCGCGGTAATGAACAGGCCTTCGGAACAGACTGGGGAAATTGGTCCCCGGTGGGCCCTGAGCCTTTCTCATCTGTCAGGTGTGTGTTTGCCGCGCACTGAAAAACGCAGGCTTACCTGTGGACAAATCAAGATTGCCTGCGCACGCTGGCATACACTCGAACATAAAAAGCGTCAAACTGTGACACACCGTGCTTAGCAAAGGTATCTGTGTACTCTGCAGTGCATTGCCGCATTCAGTTTTGCTCCTGTACTAGTTTCGTCATTTTTGCTACAGACGGAGGCGGATGCTGGTGCAGAAGATCCACTATTAGGCTTTACATTCAAGCCTAATCTTCTGTCACACGCCTGGCTCTTGTGCACTATTTCCGTACTTGGAATAATTTGCTTAACCATCATCCGTGAATAGCATTAATGAAAGCTGCATACCTACTCTTATAAAAAAAAAAAACAGGTATATGTTCTTATTTGAAAAGGGCTTTGATTTAAGTGGGCAAAATGAGTTTATGAATAACTAATGCTATGTTAAGTCCCCGTCGGTTTTATCTGTTTATTTGTGCTGGAGCGGAACATAAAATATTCACGACAAGTCTTCTCAAATATATATTATGCAGTCATAGTATTAAATATGTTTTTATGCTTACTTGATGCTCCTAGCTTTTACCAAATTCAAGCCTCACTCTTCAAGGATTGAGGAGTCTGTTCCACATCGGGTGTCATTAGGGAGCAGTGAACAGTCGATATGCGTCAACTGGAGGCACTTGTACGCTCCTGTGCTGCGCTAGCTCAATGAAAGGTTAAAAGGATGTTTGATCCAATGACTCAGCTAACCTTGGACGTAGTGGAAGATACTGTAAAATACCCCATCGTTACTCGGTGGTAAAGCTTTGAAGAGGGTTTCCACTGTTTAGTTAGACTCATGCTTGTTAAAGTCTGAATTAAAGCAACAGTTTTTGGTGTAATCGTTCCTTCGCTTCATACTCATTAAAGAATTCATCCGTAATGTTCGTTCAGCTGGAAGTGATGCAGTAAAAAAAAAGAAAGAAAGAAAAAGAAAAATCATAGTACTCCTGTGTAAAACTACTTCCCAGATTTATCTGAACTTAATGAGGCTCCGAGTGTCTGAATTAATCAGATCAAGTGGATTTCTACCAACGTTATGACAATTTTAAAACAAAATTCCCCTTTTCCCCAAACAGTATTTGTGCGCTGAGCTGCAGAATGAGTGCAGGAACAAAAGGAGGGAAAACACAGAAACTTAAAAAAAAAATAAAGAGTTAAACTTTACCACCTCAGGCAGCTGAAGCCTCATTAACTTTAGATAAACTTACGAATGTATTCTGACAAAGACTGAGGACTGACGATTTTGTCTTGCATCATTTCCATAAAAGCAAGTTAAGAAATAGTTACAGAAAGTAAAAGCAGATTATTATGTTTGTACGGATTTCATGGCCATTGCATTAAGACCGTTAAAAAATAACATCTTTTCATGTATTTCTTGTGAACCACCTTCGTATAATGAAACTCGGAAATTCTGTCACAAAACTTAAGAGCATAAGTTTATGAAGGCAGTGCGCTATCTGCAGTCATTTAAAATACCTGTCTATTTAGTTTAATACTTGTGGATGCAATGCCTCAGGTACACTAAAGTAAAAATAGGATGTAAAGTTCCTTAAGACTAGGGAAAATTGGTGGTTGCTGGACAATACCAACTAATTGCAAGGCAATTGCACAGGCCACCTAGTTGCTGGCAACCTGTCTCCAAACAATCACATCATGCTCTGGATGACTGCAATCATTGGCATACAGATCAGCAAACAATCGCCATTTAATTTAGAAATGCAGACAGATTACCAACACATTAAAATGAGTCAGTCTGCACTAATAAGCCCAACTGGTCAGCATTTTTGTCCCCATAGGGGACTCAAGTCAGCTGGTTGCCACTTGGTTGTATTCCTGGTTTTATTCCTATATAAAATCAAGGTTGCAGAGAATACGTCTTCATGCAGTTAAACTGCTGTCCTGCAGTAGCTGTATGCCTATTTGTGAAGGACTTTCTGTTTTAAATCTGTGGGATTCTGGCTGGACTCTGAATGCAGCTAGTTTATGTGAATTCATGTTTGACATTCATTTCTGTGTATGTGGACAGCAACAGATTTGAGCCAGTTTATGACAGTGAATAACAGCTAACTTTACTCCAAACTCACTTTGTTCTATTGCTGTTTTTTCAATGCACTAAAGTCAGTTTGTAAAAGGCAGATGGCTGACTACAGGTAGTTGGTATGATTCTGTTAGCAATCGATAGTTGCAGACTTGGTCCCCATTTTTAAAGCAACCATTTAAAAATCAGTGTGACTGCAAGTTGGTTGTCTCCTCCTACTGTTTTCAGTCATGTGACTGTAGCATTAGCGAGCTTTTCCAACATCCAGGAGATTATCATTAGCTAACTAAATTATTTTACGAGGTTACCTGTTGTTGTAGCATTTAACACCTGCCCTATTGGTGCCAAGATGCTAGTATAGAGTTTAGAGTAACATGTTATTCGCTTGCTCTGTATTTGGCTTTGGGAAGCTACTTTAGCAACTGAAGACAACATAGGTTAACATTAATTTTTATAAAATCGTTAGTTTTTGCCTGTTAACTGATGTTACCTGACTAAGTATCTTGACAATCAAGAGGTTATCTTGTTAAAATTACTGGCCTAAAACACAGGAGCCAACCAGTACCACTCTGCAAAACAGTGCAAGCATTGATACGCGTTAGCTAGCTACACGTGGCAGTGACTGATTGATTTAACAATTGCTATAACCTTCAACAGTTATTACTTTAAATTTCATATGCGCATGAACAGAAATTTTAATGTAGCAGAAAAGGGTGCACATCAAAACGGGAGTAATGAGGAAGGTTTCCAAACAGGCCTACACAAATACGTTGGCCACATCCGTCATTCATCTGTCTGTCTTTGTGTACCAGTAACTCCAGGGCATAGCAATTTTGTACAAACTCTAGCCAGTTATTTTCTCGCACCATTTATTGTGCTTCCCTCTGACATATAGTAAATATTATATGGTTTTTTTTATACCAGTTTTTGTTTCTTCCCCGAGGCTGTTTTCTACGTGGTTATTCCAGAAAGTACTCATTTAAACTTTAATTGGAGCCAATCTTAAGAGGACGACTCTGAGCCACAGATGAATGTGAAGGTTCTGCTAATAAGCTGTGGCTCTTGTGTTATTATTCTTGTTGGTCCTTGCATTTTATTCGTGACTCCTACTGTACTGCTGAGTGAGAGGGGATTGAGAATGATGACAGGAAAGGCATAAAACCCACATCTCGGAGCCATTTAGTCTCTGAGGAGTTGTGATCTCTTGGCATTTCTGGAGCAAATGAAGACAAAAAAAAAAAGAAAAAAAGAAAGCTTTAATAAGGTGATAACTGGGGAAGGAGAATCCTCGAAGCTTTGCAGAGTCATGTTTCTTAATGCGTGGAGAGGTGTTGTGGAGCAACTGAAGTCGTTTTCAGTAATTCTTGATCTGATTGTGCAAATTAAATTGCCCTATGGAGGAGTGAGAGCTCCAGCTTTCCTTTCAGCACTGTCATGTCCGCCCCCTCTTTAGCACTACAAGCGCTATGAATTATAGACCCTCATTACAAACAAGGCCAGACCCTAATGTGTAAAATTAAAGAAGTGCTCTCATTTCAAGCATGCGTTGACCTCTTATCCTCTATTATTGTAGCAACACGAGGAGGAGAATCCAGCTCCTTGACTTGAGCTGCTCTTTGTTTACAGTACATGTCTTTCTATGCCTTGACCTCTCCCGTTTCCTTTTATTCACCCCCCCTTCTCCATCTTTTTTAGCTGACCCAGCCTCACATCACTCACAGCATTGTTTATTGTCAATTAAATATTTAGTGCACGACGTCCTGTGTGCACAGATTGCAGATTTCCTCTTACCCTGAAACAATGCATGATATGTGTGCCCCTGTTGTGTCTGTGTGCCGACGCTGATTTAGACGACGGACCCTGAAAACCGAGACATTCCATGATTCTGTTAACGTCTTACTGGTTTACATCTCAAGGTTTATCTGTGATTTGCTGTTCCTCCCTGTCTGCATGTAAATAACACACCCGCAGGTGTCTGACGATACTTTTCTCCGTTTATAATTCCATCAATTTTGACAAAATCCCCAACACCACTGGATGAAATCTCATGTATTCGCTGTATTTCTTTCATATCTCTTAAGGGCAGGACTTGTTGATGGCCTCTGAGGTGCAACTTGGTAAGCAATATTTGACCAAATAATGGGGATGATTGTATATATTTGAGCTTGTATATATACTTTTGAGCCTGTGTGAATTAGAGAAACCAAAAATCAATAAAAAATATATCCTGTACAATAATTTAAACCTGGAATTTAATTTAGCTGAGAATCACGTCAAGGTGAAGGCCACACCATCTGAAAATCAGTAAAGACTTATTACTCGCAAATTTTTAAGGATGTTCAAACTTCACAACAGTATAAGACTTGGGGGACATGTGAACCTACTTTGGCTAAGCTTTTGACCTTCACTGTTAGCACCCAAGGTCAAAGTTGACCTTGAAAAAAAATG
>VOQK01044027.1:18860-30687 GCA_015052645.1 Benitochromis conjunctus
ATACTGTACTATATAATTATAATTAATTTTATAAATAATGCTATTCCATGAACAATTTTTTTCCATGTTTTTCTGTTAAAACAATTACATTAGTAACATCCCTTTAATGATATAGAAATTGCATCATTATTCTAAACTGCTCAGTGTCCAGTACTGTTTCCTTAACTGGTGTTTGTCAGAAAGACAAAGTGAAGGTGACCTTTGGGCTTAACCCAAAAAACAAGGACCACTATGGGATTATGATGTACCACAAGAATCGTCTCATTAAGGCGTATGAGAAAGTGGGCTGCCAGCTAAAGGTAAAGTAAAATGATGTTGTGTGTTACAAGTACTGTGCATCTTCAAAGACGAGGGCTTACCTTGGGTACCTGCTTAATAAATGTCACTCTTAATTTTCCTTCAGACTTCAGGTCTAAGAGCGGGCATGGGCGTCATCGGCGTCATTGAGTGCAATTTTCTGAAACCTGCTCATAACAAGCAAGACTTTGAGTACACCAAAGAGTACAGGTAACAAAGAGAAATAAATCAGATAGTTGCTTTTTGTTTTGTGTGTGAATGTGAGCTGTTGAGTTGGAACAAATAGTTTCATACTGTGTGTACTAATTTAAGAGCAAACACAGCACCAGGATCTTGCTTGTCTGTTGCTGGAGGTCGATAACCCATGGTCTGCCACTAACACCAGAAATTTGATTGTGTTATTTTCAGTTACTGACCTTTCATTTCTTTTTCTGTTGTTATCTTATTTTAAACATATTTACGGTTGTTTCCACTTTTTACTCTCAAGACTGACCCTCGGTGCTTTGGGCCTAAAACTCAACGACTACTGGAAAGAGGTGACAGAGAAGAAGGCCAGAGAGCGAGAGTTTCAGGCTCTAGACAAAAATGAGAAGAAAGTCCAGGAGGATGTTGATGAGTAAGTGTTAACTGTTTTTTTTACAGATGAAGTCAGGGCCAGATTTTGAAGAACAATGAGGTCAGATAATGGAAATAGTTGCTGTTAATATGGAGTCTGTTGCCTAACTAAGGCGCTTTTTAGTCAGCGATGTTGCCATTAGGAGAGGTAATAGCTCTTCTCTTGCATGTCCGTCATTGCTTTGTGTCATCAGATGGTATTCATTGTCGTTGTTCTCACACAAAGCACCTTCTGCTGTATAGAGATTATTTGAAGTGGTCAGTATACAGTAGGCTAGCTGCGCCCTTGCGCCGTTTCTCGCCATTTCACACAGCATAAGCCTTTTTTAAAATTCAGCTTTAAATTTTATTTTTAGTTCTAAAAAACAAAACTGTGTGATGTTGTAGTGGTTAGCCCTGTCGCCCAACAACAAGAAAGTTCCCAGTTTGAACCCTGTGTTTTCATGTTCCTCATGTGCTCGCGTGAGTGCCCTCTGGCTACTTCCTCCGACAAACCAAAGATAGCATGTTAGGCTAACCAGTGACTCGAAACAGGCCATGGATGTGAGATGTGAAATTCTTCAAGTGTATAGAGTAAGGTACCGTATGGTGACTTTTGACTTGTAGAGCACGTGGAGTGGTCAGTAAGACTAGAAAAGCCAGTCCATCACTGGTACAACTAGTATGGACTCAGACCTAGCTAGCTACTGCTGTAGCTGTAGTGCAAACAGTGAACAGTCATCTGGTTTATCTGGCTCTAAATATTAAGTCTAGTTCAAACAGAAAGTCCAAATGTAGAACTCAGAAAGGTAAATAAAGGCTGGGTGACAAGTATAAATAAATAGGGAGGAGTAGACAGCTAGAGTATTCCTCTAGCTGTAGTAAAGGATTGCCAAAAAGCTAGACACATGGTAAACAGTACTATCAAAAGAGGAAATGACAAAAAACCCACAATAAACCCTTGCCCAAACCCAACAGCGCAGAATCAACGCTGCGTTCATTGGCGCCCAACATTATTGTTGCACTGCCTTTTCTATACAGGTGGTTTACATACATGTCACTGCTGGTAATCTAACACTCGTCACTCACCCATCAAATAAGATCAGTGTACTTCAAAGCCCATTTCCCTCTGTTCCACATTGTCGCACACTGTTTTGAGGAAATGTGCTGTTCAACTGGGAAGGGTTTCCCACAGTTTTCTGGTTTATTCATGACCAAAATGTAGAGTGCAAATAACATATCCTCATTTCAAAGTTCAGTTCAGCCCCAGGTCAGTGCATGCTAGAACATGGCTATTTATCAAAGTCATAATATCATATCTATATTAGTTTTTTTTTTCCAAGCTTGAAACCAGAGGAGTGAGACACAGCCTCTGGGGTAAAATTACAGAGACAGGGGACATAAAAATATCATCTATATGATAAGCCAAAAGTTTATAGATAGATAGAGAGAGAGATACATCTTGAAGAGATCTGTTGTGTGCACAAGTCTAGACTTACTGAGATAAAAATAGTTCAGAATATCTTTATTGCCAACTTCAGCTTACTGACAGCTGTTGTATTTACAGGGGTCCCATGTGGTTACAGTGTGAAGAGTGTCTCAAGTGGCGAAGCATCCCTGACGGCTTTTACAAAATTGCTCCTGATAGCTGGACCTGCAGCCAGAACCCAAATTCACGTTACAGGTGGGTATTTCATATTATTTCTAATTATTTTAACGGCACCATCGCCTTGAATAAGAAACACAATTACAAAATGAATGCAAAAGCTGGATCATGTTCAACAACATTGAGTTTTCAGGAGCAACGTTGCACTGCTGGAAAAACTCATTATTTATGTCAGGCGGCATTTATGTCTATCTCAGTCCATTCTTCTTCTTCTTCTTTCGGCTGCTCCATTGCTGGGCCGCCACAGCAGATCACCGGCTTCCACGTAACCCTAACCCCTAGCATCCTCCTCTGTCACACTAACTTTCTAGATGTCTTTCACTACATCCATTTGTCTTCTCTGTGGTCTCCCTCTTTTCCTCCTGCCTTGCATCTCCATCCACAGTATCTTTGTCCAATATATGCACTGTCTCCTCTGCACATGTCCAAATTGTCTTATCTTTGTCTCTCAAACTTTGTCTCCAAGCTGCTCAACTTGAGCTGATATATTCTTTTCTAATTTTGCCCATTCTGATCACTCACAATGAAAATATTAATATTTTCAGCTCTACCTCCTGTATTTTTATTAGTGCCACTATCTCCAAACCATAAATAATACCATGTTGTAAACCTCCCTTTTCGCTCTTCATGCTATTCTTCTGTCACAAATCACCTCTGACACCTCATCCACTCCAGCCTGGCTGCACTGTCTTCTTCCCCACTCTTGTGCATGTTCACCTTTCCACTTGTCTCCCTCTCATTCACACACATGTATTTTGTCTCGCTTCTGCTGGCTTTCATTCCTCCTCTCTCCAGAACATACCTCCACCCCTCCAGGCTCGCTTCCACCTGCTCCCTGCTCTCACTGCACATCACAGTGCCATCTGTGAACACCATAATCCATGGTGTCTTTGTCGTGGAGTGAGTCCAGACAGAGGTCACACTGGTTATTCCCGAGAGAAACTTGATAGCCATGCTGGTCATAGCTGAACCCTAGCTCTTCCTATGATATACTTCTCATTTTATCAATTGAAGCTAATCAGCTACCAGGTAACTTAACAAACGTGTTCTAATCTTGCTAAACTTAAGATTTCAAATTTTAGTATTGGCTTACTGAAGTCAGCACAGAGTGGAGACACTGAAATTTAGCAGGCAAGAAGACCATCCGAAAAACTTTTTTTTTTTTTTTTTCTTGAGCTATTCTGTGGACTAGAGGTCAAGATATTTTAGCCTCTTCAGCATCAGTAGTCACCATTTCTTTTTTTTGGTCGATGTCTTTAATCCTCTAACTCTGCATGGTCATATTTTCGTGCTCCTTGTGGTTAATAGATCGAGCATGAGCCCTTTCTAAACCCTACGTGTCCTTTGCATTCTTTTTCTCCCTTGTTTGCTTTTTATTTCACCGCTGTTCATAAAAAAGACAGAAAACAATAAGGAAATGATCACATGCTCGTATTTCTAATGACTCGTATGATGCAAATCGTCCTTTTAATTTTTCGCATAAGCCAGTGCTGACTGAATTGAAAGTAAGCGCGAGTCTCTTTGTCTTTACAGAAGCTGCTCGTCACCAGAGGAAACAGAAGAACATGAGGAGCTGTTAACACCGAGCTATCAGAAAAGCCACAAGAAACTGTAAATTCCCATTTCTTTACACCTCTGAAACTTTGATTGTATGTGAACATTCGTACATGGACAGAGATATCACACTGCAGCTCTTTCTGCATGCCTGCTTGCTCATGTGGGTTCACATGCCGTTTTGTGGTTTCATGCATTTATTTCCGGCGGTTGTCCATGTGACTCTAAGCATGCGTGTCTGAGAAAAGTTTACTTTTGCTATACTCTTAACTGATAAGAATCTGTTAGCTCTTTAAAATATGATAATATCTCGCTCATCAGTACACAAAAAGCTTTAAGTCTAATTATTTAGACACTTAAGCAAAAGTAAACAGAAAGGGTAACATCGAATTTGCTTGAATTTGGGAACTTTTGACAGAAATCTGTTAGCTACAAATGTACTAAGATAAACCACAAGGTTATAAACCGCTCACTGACAGCAGTTAGTAAGTGGTGCAGAGGCTAAAGTGGCTGTGGTCTACCCATAGACTGTATATAAAAGATGGATGTGACTCGAACCTAAAATCTTCCTAGTGGACAACAGGGGGCGACGACTTAGGTAACAAAAAGAAACCTGATGGTCTATGAGAAAACAACCCCACTGCTTAGTTCCCTAATGAATTTAGTAAACACTTTCCAGATGACTTTACGGTCTCGATTCCTAGTTTCAGGTCTTACTTGTTGCAGCATAATTTTAGTTTTGTAACTCAGTAACCAATATTAACTGAGAAATATTCTATTGAATTGATGTGATCTTGATGTCAGGGACATGAATCTTACACCAAGAAACTGATTGTTTTACAGCTCTGGGTATTTTGGCAGCATTTATTTACTTCATTACTTACTTTCGAAAGTTAACATGTTTTTTTAGGTGCATGGTTACTCAGGCTTCCTCCCACAGTCCAAAGACATGCTTGCAAGGTGACTCTAACCTGGCTGTAAATGTGAATGGTTGTTCGTGTCTCTGCGTTAGCCCTGCAGACTGAAAACCAGTCAAGGGTATACCCAAGTGTTACCAGATACTGCTGATGGTTTCCAGCCAAAAGCCTATTTAAAACCACCATTATGCATACAAAGCTGTCCAAAATATTGTTTTACGTTTAGTTTTAATCGCCACTGCACTGTATCGTATTCAAAAAATCCAGTGCACGCAGGAGTCACACACAAACAATCCTTAAATCAACAAATAAAAGCAAGAGACAAGTGTTCCTCTACTATTCTTACCACCATTTGGCAGGCAACTTGATTCATCATGTCTGAATAGGGCTCAGATTTACTAAGCAGAATAGCGTGTGTGCGCAATCCCCAAATAGCCTTCATGGGTTCGGTTAGTGAAGCCACAGTCAGTTCATTTCATCATCAAGTGTAAAAAATAAGACGTGGTTTTTTAGTAGCAGTAAAGCACGTGTCACAGATGTTCAAATGAGTTACTCTCCTCCCTGTATTTGGGGCCTTCAGAAAGGAACTTCCAGAAATGCATATGCAATAGGGTCTGTTCTGAGTTCTCGCCACTTACATGCAATCGTCTCACTGCACTTGCTTTTATACCCACGGAACTTTTTTATACCAAAACCCAGTTTGCAACGCATTACTAAATGATGTGTAATACTTGGATTCTGGTGTAGATTAACCTGTAAAATGTGTGTATTTGAAAAATGAATCCCAAAACAGTGCCAATCAAATTCCATTTTTAAAGCAAAGTAAAAGCAGAGAAAATGATACTTACAGACACATAAAGCAGAACATCAAGTGATTATCCTTGTTTTTATCTTGCAGAGAGTACTCCAGAGGCACAAAACGAAAATCATTAGAGGTATGTAAATTTGTTTGTTTCTTGTCTTTGCTGTGTTTTTCTCACCGACAGTAAAGGTCCTGTGCTGTATCTCACAGGCGCGTTCTGCTGTTTTCATTGCAGGTGTCTGAGTTACAGGAACAAGTGTCTAAACATCAAATCCTCTTACGCAGTTCATCTAAGCCCACCGCAGTGGAAAACGCTGAGACAAACGCAGATGAACTCACAGATCTAAGTGACACTTTCGCGAATGACGACGCGGAGTCACAGTCAGACACAGACACGCAAGCACAGGAGGAGGCCGCTGGAAGAGACACGATCACTAAAAACAAGAATGAAATTGCAAAAGGAGCGTCGCCCGAGGAAAATGAGATAAGTGATAAGAGGCCTCAAGATGAAGACAGCGACAAAGCGGAAAACACAGACATGGAGACAGAAGAGGAGCACTTAGAAACTTTAAGGTGGGGGATGAATGACTGAAATGAAAAAGAGGATCTAATTTTTTATATATATGTATATGTATATATATATAATCAGTGTTTAATACCTTGTATTAACCGATTGACCCTTGTTTTTGTAGCCCCAGAAGGAAGTCAGATTCAATATTTTACAGTGTTAAAAAGAAGCGGTACCTTTGGAAGCTTCGCCAGCCTGATTCAGGAGCTACGGATAAGGAGTTGCATTCTGGGAAACAAAGCGATATATTCAAGACATTATCCCCAGAAAAAAGCAAAAAGGACGTCAGCAGCCGGGTAGAGAACTCGGACACAAACCCGCCGCAAACCCACACCGGCAACACGTGGCTACACTCGCTCCCCTCCACACAGACTGTGATGGTGCCCCCGCTGAGCCGGTCAGAAGGGCAGCATAGCAGGGTGCTGCCCACAGAAGGGGTTAACAGGGAGGCTAAAATGCAGAGGCTGCTTGGGTTGGAGAAAGAGGCTCAGAAGCTCCGCAGCCTTCTGGGTCTGGAAATCACAAAGACAACTCAAGGAACGATGACAACTGATGACAGCGATGAAAAAAGTCCAAAACAGACGCTGGTGAAGCCGACGGGACGCATAGATGTCAGCTGTCAGACGGACACAGCTGAGGTCAGCTCCATTTATAACCAGTTTTTGTTTGTTTTTTGAGTTCATTTAAATGATGGTTAGACTAAAGATAAATCAAATCACACGGATCAGTTCGTGATTTGCTTTTGATTCTTATCATTCCCTCTTGAAATGAGCCTCTTTTGATATTCAGTTTTAGTAATCATGAAACACTTGAAGGACATGTAATAATAATTCTTTCTGCTTAAAGTGGCCTTATTTTAAATTGATTTAAAGCATATATTTTTAACAATATAGAGTTTCTAAGAGCTCTTTTCACCCCCTGAGTGTTTACACCCCGCTACTGTACTTAATCATTAGCAGTTCTTAAACTCTGGCTCTCTCTCTTCCATAGTTTGCCTTTGTCCCGTCTCTCTCTCTCGTCTCCCTTTCCTTTCCCCTCACTACCAACCGGTCACAGCGGATAGCTGCCGCTCCCTGAGCCTGATTCTGCTGGAGGTTTCTTCCTGTTAAAAGGGAGTTTTTCCCCTCGGACTGTCGCCAAGTGCTTGCTCATAGAGCATCGTATGATTATTGGCGTTTTTTTCTGATGTTGTAGGGTCTTTACCTAACAATATTAAGCACCTTGAAATGACTTTGTGATTGTAGCTTTATAAATAAAACAATTTACATTTGGATTGACTTGAAGAGTTGAATTTAGCTACTATAATATATTAACCTAAGGTAATCCCACGTATCAGTGCTGAACTAAGGTTTGATCATCTCAATAAGGAGCTGAGTATTTTGTAATAGTAATCATATGAACAAATCAAGCACAAAACAGATTATTATTAAGAAGAATGACAAATCTGGCAGCGTAACGGGATTTATTTTAAACCAGTTAAATTGGATCTTAAATGTAAATCTAAATGCAAACTTTCATTTTATCTCCTGCTGTCCATCAGTGCTCTACTTCATCCTCTGGCCTGACTCAGGCTGCAGGGCCTCACGGGTTGAAAGCTGTGAGTGAGCCCAACAACCAGCCTGAGCTGAGCAGAGCCAGGAAGGAAAAGACCGACAGCCAGACGAGGACGAGAGTCAGTGACACCGAGGCCTGTGAAGACGACAGGTGAGTGCGCTTTACAGACGTCCACATGCAGTTGTGTAGAAAGGCATCCCAAGCCATAGCCATTGATATTGTTCTAATTTGAACGCCTGTGGCTTAATTTATATTTACCTTCACCTACACAAGGTACGTGTAGATAAATGGATCGAGTATCGGTCAAGACTGTGATTTATTTCACTTCAACTTGATAGGTTTTAACAGATTTTAACATAGTGATAAAGGAACTCCTCGTAAACATCTCACTTGTTGTAGCCTTTTACACCTTTTTATACACGAAACAAAAGGTCAGTTCTCCCAGAGAAGATTTTCTTCCAGCAAGAAGTGGAATCAGAGGTGCTCGGGTTTCTTGCTGTAGTGACAAATCTGTTGTACGCTCAGGTCTGTGCAGGAGAATCTGCATGAGATCCGCAACAACGTCGTAGTGCTTCTCACGGCCCTCCTGCCCCAGCTGGACCTGGCTGGCATCAGTCTGGAGACCAATGATGTAGACAACATCCTGCAGCAGATCATAGAGGTCAACTCCCTGAAGCTATGATCAGTACTAAGTCCAGCAGAAGTCAATTATTATCTGTTGTGTTATACATACTTACACCAAGTTTGGATTCATTAAACCACTTCTTACTTCAGTATACAGTATGCATATGGTAATAATTCTCTTTCTGTTGAATTGGAGAGTAATGTCATATGTTTTTCATATTACTGGTGCTGCATGTGGATTACGTGTATAATAATTAACATTATAAAACCTGGTAATATTTGTGTTCCGTGTGGTAATCAGTTTGCAGTGTTAAAATAAAAGACATGTAGCTAATTACTTTACCTCAGTGTCTTTCAAATTACAGTTTAGGTGTATTAAAAACATGATCTGCACTGATTACTATGTCAGGCTGAGAGTGCCAAGAGTTCTTGTTAAGCAAGAGGCTGGGAAAAAGAGGCAAGAAAATGCTAAATACTAGTTTGCAAACTGTTTTTATGAAGAAAAAACTAAGAGAAAAAAAAAAGAGGTGTAACTTAAATTCTTGTAATTAACGGTCATGGTTTAGTCACCAAGTTCGACTACTCGTACTCGTCAAGCTGTCTTGTACATATGGCAAACCGTTGTCACGTCATTTTCAATACTTGTGCAGTATAACGTTTAAGAAACGGAAACCTGTTGGTCACAATGTCAGCCTTTTCATCTCAGTGTATCTCTTAATTTTTTTTAAAGAACTTGCTTTTCATTGTTCTGCTTCTTTTTTTTTTCTATTATTATTATTAGCTATTTAAGTTAGCTGTACACACTCGGTTGCTGTTTTATAAACAGGATTTGTTATGTTTGCATTAAAATATTGAAACCAGTTATTTCTCACTGCATCTCTGTTTTTAAGCTACTCGTGGGTTCAATAGTGGAATTAAAAGTGTGCCTTGGGAAGGTTTTCAGTACTTGTTCTTTTTGGCCACAGGGTGACAGTAAAGCCTATCAAAGAAAACTTTGGAGAGGGAGGGTAGAAGAGTCTTTGCTTTTATTGTTTGTGTGCTGTGTTCTGTAGTATCGACCATCCAGGGCATACAGTAATTGAATCTTTTAATATCTTGTATTGATGTATGAAAACTAAGTGGCATCTGTGCAGAGTGAATGGTTTTGTATTATACAATAGTTTGGTACGCACAACCAACCAACACACTCGTGAAAATATTTATTTTCTGTCTCTGACATTTTCGTAAACGCTGCACAGTGCATGAAGAAAGTATGAAGGGATATATTGATGAAAGGTGTGTAGCGATAATTTATTGTAGAGGCACACAATTTCATAATACAGGTATTCATAACCATGTACTCAAGTGGCCTCCACTGTCACCAGATCTCAGTCCAGTAGAGTTCCTTTGGTGGTGGAATGGACCAAAAAAAAGGGGTTCAACCCAATACTAGCAAGGTATAATTAAAAGCATTGCTGTTCCCGTTTGACTCCACATACCTGTTGTTCATCATTATTCGCTCTTTATAAATAAACAGGGCGGGGTGGCTCAGTAGGTAGAGTGCTCGCCCCTGGATCGGAAGGTCGACGGTTCGAATCCACCCAACGGCTACCCTGAGGTACCCTTGAGCACCGTACCGTCCCCCACATACTGCTCCCCGGGCGCCAGATTGGTGGCTGCCCACTGCTTCACTGAGTGTGAATGGGTTAAATGCAGAGACTAATTTCCTACGGGATCAATAAAGTATACATTATTATTATTATTATAAACTAAATTACGGCCTGTCTGTCGCTGCTCTTTGAGACTGAGAGGGTGCCGACTGAGAAAGAAGCCCCTCCTTCAAAATCAACACCTTCAAGTTCAACTGAAGTTTGCAGCAGCCTACATGGAAAAGTTAAAACACCTTCTGGAGAAAATTCTTATGGTTAGATGAAACAAAGATTGGGCTACAATGACAAGATGTCTGTTTGGAGAAGTAAAGGTGATGCTTTCAAACCTGACAACTCTGTTTGAGCTGTCAAGTGTGGTGGTAGCACCATGCTCTGAGGCTGTTCTGCTGCCAGTGCTACTGGTACATTTCACAGTGGATGAAATAATGAAGCGGGAACTTCACCTGGAATCAACATCTAGATATCTTGAACACAACCAGGTATTCTAACAGGACAGTGTTCCCAAACATAAATAAAGCAGGCTAAAATGAATGCCCTTCCTAAAGCCCTGAGCTCAACTCTGTCAAAGATTTGCAGGACTATGCTTAAATTCAGGAAAGCAACACATTTACACGAAGTCTATTCTCACGAATTCTGCAGAGACACGTGATCAAATATCCAGCCAGAATTATGCCAAAAGCATCTGTTCAAGGTGCGACTTACACTTTTAACCAAATGTCAGAGGCGGTGTGTCTCCGTCTGTGTACTTACACTATGTGGATTAGGAAAAATCCAAAATAAATTCAAACTTGTGCACCTTGTCATTAAAGAATGTGCAGTACAATCATTCCAACCTTTGGGGGAAAAAACTGTTTAACAAGATCATGAAAAGCTCAAAATACAACTGATGTTCATGATGAGAGTATATGAATGTCTGTAAAACAGCGATATTTGGTCTTTGTTTTATAATTATTTATTAATAATTTTTCCAATATGCAAAGCTGAGGTTGAATGTAAGAGTAAGTGTGTGTATGAATAAAGCTCCTTAATTACAAATATTTAAGTGTGTGTAACTCTGGGTTGTAGCTTTCTGATTCTGGGTGCCACATGGTGTAGCAAAGTCAGATAAATCTTTCCTGGAACATTGTCATGTAATGTTACCACAGCAGAGCGCGCAATCTCACTCACACACTCCCCAACCACCACAGATCCCCCGCGTGCTTGAACCTCGCAGTGACTTGGCCCCTCTCCACCCTCCTCCCTTTAAATATCTCAGCCCACGGGAGGAGCACCAGAGCCGTGGCAGTGTTCGACCCGGGACGCTATGGAGCCGACAAGTGCGCACGCGGCGATGAGAGCGACACTCGCGCTTTTGCTGCCTCTCCTCTGCTCCTCCGTCGAGCAAGCGCAGCAGTCAGGTGCTGCTGTAAGAGAGTATTATATAGCAGCTGTAGAAATCGGCTGGGACTATGAGCCTCACCCAACAACTGAACAAAGGTGACCTTATTTTTATTATTATTATTAAAGTCTGATATAGACAAAAGAAATCACGAGCAGTCTGTAATGTTTCCAATGAAGAGAAAAACTTAGTTTCAGAAAAATCTGTGTCAAGTCAGGTTTTTT
>VOQK01044029.1:7873-19434 GCA_015052645.1 Benitochromis conjunctus
GCCTAGCAGCATAGTCCGTTACTTTATCTCACAGAAATACAGAAAATGCTTCCTGAGGAATTCAGTGTTTTCTACATAAAGTCACCTAACTCTTAGTTTGAGTTCAACCACATTAACAAGCGGCATGCTTTGACATCGGCAGGGTGGCCAGGTAACTGTTGTTGCTGTCTTGATGTCACTGAGCTATTCTCCAGTTAGTCTCCTGTTCCCCCGGTGAACAGATTCCAACTCCGCCACTTCGGACTGCTGGTAATCCCTGTTTTCCACTGGAAAACTGCTGTGAACTGGAGGGCCACTTTAACCACACCTTGAAGCAGAGGTACAACTGGTTCTAGTTACTAACCTGAACTTACTGAGGTTATATGCAGCAAGCCAGAAATGCCAAATATCCATTTGTGAGCTGATGATGTTTGATATTCCTGGCCTGACATACCTACAGAGCAAAACAAGAGCTAGAGTCACTACCTGTGGTAGATTTTGAGTCCTTCCACAAAATGAGAAATTGACTTTATTGGCAACAATTTGCAGCTCTGCTCTTTATTGTCACAAATTCTATATATAGATCATTGTTGTATAATTTAAGACAGCATGGATGTTCCTCCATTTTGCACATGCAATCTAGCTCTGTGGGAAACACTGGAAATGTCCAGTACAGGCCCCTGTAATGATGTACAACTAAAAAATAAAGAAATAAAGGACACTGAACATTTTACACATCTGTTTCTACTCTGATCATCAGAAAGAATGAACCAACTTTGCTCATGTCGGATTTTGTTTATTAAATGATTTGGTAAACCACACGTTAGCTTCCTTTCTTTGCTATAAAAATACTATTACAGTCAAATATGAAAAATAACGGTACAAAAATCACCACCTCAAGTTTCAAACAAAACATGCTATTTGATGATGTTCTCTGCAGTGATATAAATAAAATCCCTCCATTATTTTATGTCAATATTGCACAAGTTCATCTCGACCATGTAACAGAACTGCATTCAACCTGGTTAGAAAAATCAAAGGTCACACATAAAAAATAATCTACTGGTGGTGCACAAATGTTGGCTTAATACTGTACAAGAAGACATGTCTGTATATGCTGCATGGATTACAGGAAGTGATGTCACAGGAATCCAGAGAGAGGCTGTGTTCTCTCGTGATGAGTTAGAGTCATGGCACAGGTTTGAGGCTGAGGTTGGGTTAGTTAGGCATCTGACTGGAGCTGAAATCAAAATACTTGAATTGTGCTCGTCTCAGGACTCCCTGCAGCGTGACAAGCAGCTCACTGAGAAACAATCTCTAAATGTAAGGCACAGGGTCGGGCTGATGGGCGGGGCTTAAAGAAGCACATCAGGGGATGGACTGAGGTATTATGGGCTGCAAGCAAAGGAAGCAGAGTAGTAGCAGAGATAGCTGAATGGCTAATAGGCAGGATGACAACCGTCATCCATGTTGTTGGTGTTACAGCTGTTGCCATGGAGATGGGTCGGCTCTGCTGTCTTCTAGCCCCACCTGGTCCCTGGAGCGGTCGGGTTCTCGGTCTAGGATGGGGCTCAGGCCTCTGAAGCCAGTGTAGGGCCGCATCTGCAGCCCGTTCACTGCAGACTGTCCCGACTGAGGCGAGGAGGACTCGATGGGGCAGACATAGTCTGTAGATTCATCCGGCCGTCTCCTCCTGAGGTGAGTCAAGTTAGAGAAGCCCAACTTCTTTGGCTACAGTGAAACGAGAACAAAAGCATTGTCATACTGTCACACTTCAACAAAGCAACAGTGACTGCTGAGAAGACTTTTACTGTTAGAACAATGTGACTAATGATAGGCTCTACAACAAGAAACACTACGTTTAAAGACGTGCCAATCACTACTCCTACATCAACAATATCAATAAGAATGATTACCCAACTCAGTAGTTCCACTCACTGATCTGATTTTCTTTACTGATTCGGTGCACCATTTGCCATCATTAACAGCTGCAGACAACTATTTATTTATTTTTTTAAATCTTTGATAAAACTGCAACTCGCATGCCAAGCATCAAACCACATACAGATGTTGTGACTAGCAGCTGAACTTTATGGAAGATGGAGCTGCTTGTTAAGGAATATATGTAGACCAAAACAGAGCTAAGAGGAAATTTAGTAGATGTTGTAGATTAAATGTTATTGTTACAAGTTATTCAGATGCAAACTGGAGATCTCACCAACAACAAAGTCCTATGCACAAAAACTACAGCAAGGACAAACAACTCTGAAAGCTTCCTTGATTCGATTTAAATCAGGTAGCAGCATTTTGGGATTTTTATGGATCTGTTCCCAGAACCTTTTGATCACACCTTGAAAATGTGAGATGCAATGGATATCTTGAGTGCTTGTAATTCAACTGATACACTGCACTGGCATTACTGCCAAGTGAAAGGTAAAGCCCTCTCACAGACCAGAGCAGGAATGACATGAGGAGCATGAAAGGGAAGCTGGCATTGCAGTGGGTTGCAAAGGGGCTTGCAGAGGGCAATTGTATGCAGGCTAAAACACACTATTTCTAAAATTTGCCATTTATATTTTTAGAATTGTCAGCTGAACAATCAGCCAATACATGCTGACACTGAGATCAAAACAATGCTGTGCTCGGTTTTGTTTCATTTCCTGTAATCACATCTGTCTGGATTTCCTAACAGCTGCTCTTTTGAATGAGGGACACCAGGCAGCGACAGACAACAACATTCATCAAATGTGTCCTCTAACATTCCTCATGCAGACAAGAGCCTCTGTGATATCGTCACAAAGCACTGCTGGATCTTACTTCATAACTGGCTCATCTTGAGGGGAAAATCTAACTTAACAATAATGATTTCAGTATTATATGCCTCCACAAATTCCACATAAATATTTCCTGCATTAGACGTAGCTTAAGAAATTTAAGATCTAAGTGTCCAAGATCATAAGTGGATCAAATGATGAATTATTCTTCTATTATTACTTAATTATTTTCTTCAAGAGGCACTCTGAGCTGACGCTGTGGCTGATGGCTGAGTCTTAAAGATGCGAGGAACAGCAGAGCAGTCGTGGGTTTGCTCTGCTCTCGCTGGCTTAAACTTTTGGAAGAGCTCCGAGATTAAACTGAGCTGACACACTGAGGTCTCACTGTGGATTAAGATGCTCTTCTCACACATGCAGGGAGAGGGAAGGTGTTAACTGGTCTCTTATAATGCCTTATTTTACCTAGTGCCTGTTCTACTCTCAGCCGTATAATGGAGTCTTCTCTTATATTTTCTTACCTTGACTTTAGCGGTGATGCTGAGTGGGGAGTATCCTGTCGCCTCAGTGTACTCCCTCTTCTCCTGCTGAGCCTGTGCTCCTACTAGATTGTTGAAGTTGGTGGTTAAGTGGCGCCTCAGCAGAGTTTTCTGAGGAGGGATGTTCAGCAGCATGGCCAGGCTATCAGAGTTAAACCGAGGCTCCAGCATCTATTTGAGGAGAAATGATGTAAGATGCTTTTTAAATTCTTGTTTTCCATTTTGCTCCAGATGCCAGCTGCTTTTATGTACTCACTATCAGCCCTCCATGCACTCCGCTGCCCCTCAGGTTTGGGGCATACTCTGCAAGGTCCACAGACCTCAACCACTCCATGACTCGGTGGTTAGACCACTGGACAACCTCACTGGGAGTGAACTGGCTCTGTAACACACACAAATGAATGTATTTTTTGTTTCAGTTTGACTTTTTAACTGTTTCTCAACCTTTCAAAGTGACGTTTTCTTCAAATTTTATTTTGTTTGCACGGAAAGTTATATAGCTAACTCTGTGATGTGATGCCATACTGCCGATCAAAAAGTTGATACAGCATGCACTTCAGTGGCACAGATACAGGTGGTCAGAGCAAGGACTTCCACAAGCGATGAACTTGAATGGGTGATCAAGTTTTTGACTTTCATGGATGGAGTCTTTATGACAAATGCGTGTACATATATGGTATTCAAAAGCTGTGAGGTACAAACACAATGTATAAAAAGAACTGACAAAGACCTGAATAATGCAGAAACTGAAAAAGCAATGATTTTAAGTTTTCATTTAAGAGTTCACTCACTAATGGGTCTTTTGCCATCTTTGTATTTTAAGGTATAATTGAGTTAACAATACCTCATTGCCAGGCCTGCGTTTGAGGCAGTTGGGATTGAATTTGTTGACATGGAGAACATGAATGGCACACTTGATGCTGAGGTGGTGCAGCTGGCTGGTCACTTTAAGGAATAATAAGTCGTTCTAACATGGAGAGCAGAGACAGATACAAGAAAGGAAACGTGATACATCACTTTTATTTCTGGGCAACTGAACGCTCCTTTCCCCCTATACGGTAACGCTGATTTAACTTCACATTAATCGATTAGTTACAAACTCACCACAGTGAGATACTGCAGCATCTGCCCATCCACTCTTCCTTCATTAAATTGGTCTTTGTACTGAGGAAGCCCAATATCATCAAGCCAACCTGGAACAAAGAACATAACCGTTTTCTCTGAGAAGATCTCCCCATGTGTGTGTCTGTGCGTATGTGAGAGAAAGAATCCTTTACATACGGGTAACCCAGAGGTAATCGAGCTCTGCAGATTTTTCAGGCTGCTTGCTACTGATTGCCTTGATGGACAACTGAAGCTTCTTCTTGTGGAGTGGATTCTTCATGGCCATCTCCTGTAGACAAAGAGAAACGATTGACTTTTTCCTGCTGTTACAGTTTCGTGAAGTCAACCAGATTTAAAACCACATTTAAAAGCAGCATCGATCAAAGTTCTGTACTACAAAAAATGAACAACACTTATTAGGATATCAAAAATAATAAAATCTTACAAATAAATAAAAGCAAATGTTGAGGCTTAGTTTAAAAGCTGGTGTTTTGAATGGATTTTAAAACATTTCCAGTGTTGATTAGGTTCTGATGTGAATAGGTAAACCACAGTTTAAAAGCAACAGCAAGTGTCCTCACATAAAGGTCCTCCATGATTTTATGTGGCTAGGCAGCAATGCTCTGAAGCAGCTGAACATGTGAAATCAAAGACTTGCTTACACTAAACTATTGCAGTAGTCAACCCGGAATGGAGTGAAGGCATATATAGCCTCTAAAGGAGAGCGAAGGCTTAGCTGAAAGAAGCTAACTCTCAGTTATCTGTCAAATGTCAAAATGCTGCAACTCCCATGCCATCACCAGGGGGAGAAGGTTAGGGGATCTAAACAACAGAATTTCTGTTATCTCTTCATAAAATTTAATGACATCCATATCTAGCGTGTATGATCAGCAAGGGTTGTAGCATTACATTTCAGATAAATCAGTGCATCGTCTGCATAGTGAAGTGCTGTAATGAACAGTGTACCTTTTTTTTTTTTAATGAAATACATTCAAGTACTGGTTGCAACTAAATTTAAGATCAGTTTAGCTAAAAAAATAAAGCAAGCTGCATACCATGAAAGGACAAGCCTGAAAAGTATATTCAAAGACCCGCTTTCTATTAAAAAGATGAAGAATTTAATAAAGAACAACTTGAAGAAAAATAACAAAATGATCAAAAACAATGTTAAACACAGTACATCAATAAACAAATGGTTGTGCACTCCTAGCAGAAGGATATATAAGGTGAAGTATTTAAACAGAAAAAACAGAAACCCCAGCTTCGGGTGAGAGATACTGATACTGCGATCCAAGTTTCCTTGGATCGCAGTATCAGTATAGATTAACCTGAAAAAAGAAAAAGAACTGTTCGGGTTAACGATCTGATCAAAATGATCTCGATGAGACAGAGAAAGGTTGGAGGTGGAGATGAGGTGTATGATGTGACAGTGTTGAAGGCGTAACTAAAGAGCTGTTTGAAAGGCAGAGGCAGGCGTTACTAAAGACCAAACAAACAGACAGACGGCAACAATGATCAGACAGGTAGAAATGGAAAACCAACACAGTATGACTGTGTGTGCCAGTTGTCTTAGAAGCATCACTTTAGGAACCATACTCTATATAAAGCAGTGATGCATGCATTTGTGCGTGTATACCTTCTCTATGTCTTGTGGTGTAGCTGATTGCAGAGTCTGACCGCTGGTGACCCATTGGCGAGCGAGGATGCTGTACTGACCTAGTCCAATGTCTTCAATCCAGTCACACACCTGCTCTGTGTTCCACTTAGAAAACGGCATCTTCAGATCGCTGCGTAAAAACAAAACACCAAAAAGTGAACCATGCACCCCCAACTACACACTGTACATTAGTCATTAGCCAATATGTTACACTTTGAGATACTATTCACTTTATTAAAATAAATATTTTATTAATTAATATACCGTGTTTTCCCTGAACGGGCCAATCGAGGTCCAGCTGTAGCTCTGAATCCTCCCCTCTTGAAGTCTCCTAGCTCTGGATCATGAACTTGGACAGGACTACCCGACTGACTGCGACGGATCCTTGCGGACAGAAATGAGAACATGAGCGTAAATGTGAAAGGTTCAGGACACCAAACATGCTGTTAAGTGTGCGCTCTGTATATCCTTAAAACATACTTCCCCCAGAGTTTCCTGATGCCTCTGTGACCCTTCCTGTTCTCTGGTGAGACAGGAGACTGCTGTCCAGAGTCCACTCCAGAGGACAGCGGGGACTGGTCTGACGGAAAGCACTCCTCCGGCTTCTCTGAATGCCCTGCCACAAAAAAAAAAAAAACACAATGAGAAGGGGAATCACTGGAGGAACCTGAGGGGAGCTCTGGGATCCAGAGTATTTGTGTTTCCTGCTATGGATCAGAGCACCATGAACATCTGCTGCTCCAAATTAAATCACACGTATGGGAGATTGTTCTGTTTGGAAAAAAAGGCCATCTCACGTCAAGATTTTTCATGCAACGGCATGCAATTTAATTCTATTCAGCTATTTAATAACAAACCACTTTTTGTACAGGACTACATCTTTTATATTTGGCTCTATGTGCACCAGACCAACAATTTGGAATTCCCAGTACAGTCCTCTATTTCTTATAACAATATTAAAGCATTTTTTAAGCTCCTACTCATACTTATGGTCAATATATTCCAGAATCACTTTCCTAGCTACTTCTACAGCTGGTACCATGAAAGCATTACTGATGAGAGCAATAGGGCATAGACCTTGTGTTTAAGCAAATATTCTTTACTAAAACCTACTACAATAGACAAAGTACAATTCAAAAAGAGATTTAGGATTACTCTAAAGAAATCCCAAAACACAGCACACAGACACTACACATCCAAAGACAACACAAAAGTCACCAAGTGACCACAAAGACACAAGAGAACAATTGCTAAAAGAAGGCTATATACACAAAAATGGACTTTTACTACAAAAGAGACACTCTCTTTAAATTTATCTCTGAGAGAGACAGGACTACCCTAGAGAAGACAAATAACCATATAGAGATGCAAAATTAGCAAGAGACAAGACAAAAGAAGCAAAACTCCAACGATTTGCACCCCAAATTAACCATGCAGAGATGCTAAATGGCTGCAAGAAAGGTTCTAAACAAGGCTAGAAACAAATCTGAAACTTCCACAAAAAACAAACCAACAACACAAAGAGGAAAAGAAACAGGAAGATCCACAGAGCAATTGGAAAAAGACACCAAAGAAAAAGAAATAAAACAGCTTCTAAGTGACACAAAGTCATATTCGTTAGAAAAAGACTCAAAACTGCTGTCTTCAGTTTGTGTGTCTTTCTCCTATGTTGGGGGCTCACTGTGTCATAATTCAAATGTGGCTGTTAAACTGTCCTCACTGGCTTTAATATGGAAACCGTTCAATAACTGATTACATAAAATGATGCCGATAACCTGTTTAGCCCCAGACACAATGACATGCTGGACAAATTCTTCATCTTTGTAAGACTCCTACACTTAGGGGTGAAATGATATACCCACCCACATCATAGAGGTCATGTTTTCCAGGAGATCCTGATGCAGAAGAGGTTAGTTAAGTCAGAAGAAAGCAAGCAGAAAAAAAGCAGAAGGCATTATTAGTCAAACTGTCTTTATCTCCAAAATAAATGCTGGATACATGTTGTGATTGTAAAGCAGAGCTGTTGACAAGTATGATTGCCCATTACTCTAAATGACTGTCTCAGTCAGGATCCACAGACCTCTGAATATGCAAGTTAGTACGAGCTACATCTATCCTTCCTATCTGCCACTCACCAGTAGGATCAAGAATATCTGCCCAAATACTCTAGAACCAGATAACGATTCTCTAAGATAAGTGCAAAATTTACAGGTTTCTTAAAAGTCAGTGAATAAGAACAATAATGTATTTTAAAGATTGTCTCGCCACCACAGTCTTTGGATTTTGAAACCTGCCACCTCAACTATTTGAAGCAGGCTACCTTTTGATTTCACTCCTGTTTGAACACTTGCTCCTTCAACAGGGAGCATCAGCTGCAGCCCCGGTGAGGCCATGGGAGCAAGCGGGAGCAGATGTCAGATTGCATCCTTCTTTGTTTACTTTGGGGTGTCTTAGCTAGTTGAACTTCATACATTTTTAAGCTTGCACTCCTCACCCTCTCACAGTCCTCTGATTACCCTTCTGCCTTCTTAAGCTCTGGCTCTGTGTACGCAGATATATGGGTGGCTGTGTGCTTTTATGCCTATTAGCTTTAAAGCGTGTGTTCATTTCAGCAAATGCTGATGCGAGAGAGGCGGGCATTATCTTCGACAGCTCTCTGAGTCGTGCGGGAGTCCTAATAATCCTGGGCTTTAAAGCTGCTTCATCCTCAGCGAAAACGGCTGCTCACCCTGACTCCGCTCACCTCGCAGAAAATCTTGTTTTGCTCACGAGATGGGTGATGCTTTTGTTTGCTCAAAGAGGCTTTCTTTCAGCGACTTCACAGTCACAGAAACACTGCATTTCAGTTCTTCTGAAAGTGTATTTTCAGTGTTGACATTTGAGTTTCTGTGAGGGCATACAGTACCTAAAACCGGAGCACTGGCACTCCTGCAGCGAACTGCAGTCAGAGCACAAAGAGGAGAAAAGAGCAATCCGACAGCAGAGCAGCATGAGGAGGAGAAAAAAGAAAAGGCACAGAAAGGAAGCAGTGGGCGAAGAGTTAGCTGGCAAAGACAAAAATTTATTTTTTATTTTTGTTTTGCTAAATGATCTGTTCACTAAAATCACTTGTTTTATATTCCAAGAGAAAGTTACACAACAGGGGAAACATGCTTGTTGGCTTTCTTGCAAAGCTAAATAAGATGCGTATGGTCACTATGAAGCTGCTTGATTAGCTCAGCTGAATACCAAAATCACCAAAATATAAAAATATTTAACCTTTAATCCCTGCAGTCTGAAGTCATGCAGATTTTTTAGGTTTAATTTACAAAGAGTGAGAGACCTGCGTTTGAGATTTCACAGATTAAAACATGGTACTTAACAGATACAACACTCACTCAGACTGTAGTCCTGGCTGTGGCTGTGGACAGGGGAGAGCTGGACGGGAGATAAATACTCTCCGTCTCTGTCGCCGTTCAGCTCGGCCCTCGGCTCGTTCCTTTTACTCAGTTTCCCCGGCAGAGTTTGGTACTTGTTCAGCTCCATGTGGGGATTCTGCACAATATAAAAAGCACACAGTGTGTTTACTCTTTCAGCCAAGTCTGGAATCACATTCTAGATATAATCTTAAAATGTATACAATTCAGCAAATTCACTGCAGCTTTGAATCTAAAATGTGTTTCATAACAGACACCTCTGACTCTAACGAAGTGGACACCTTATTCTCTGTATTTAGTCGCTATGTGGCTCTGATTACCATTCCCATTCTTCTTTAAATACACTCAAAGTTAGTGGCTTTACATGTGCTCTGATGGCTTTCATAAGATCACAGCGGGGCCGTGAGGTGATTTGTGCTTTTGCTCTGTTGCATAACCGTCTGTCCTTTACAGAGTGAATGTCTGACGATGCTGGAATAGAACCGCACATTAAAGTCATCGGGGGTCTGAGAGAATAACTGGAGAAAGGCCAGCAGAAAGAAACAGCTGGGAGGCAGCTGTGATGCCAAGTACTACCGACAGCCACTTCAGGTGGGTCTTGGCCCGTTTGCGTGTGTGTGTGTTTGTGCGTGTGTGGATGCAGTATGACTATACGATTATATATTGATTGTAATGCACAGGATTACTTTTTTTCAAAGGAAGAACTCAACCGTGAACTTGTCACACTGAGAACAAGAGGTCAGAGGGCACCAGGACAGTTACATCACTGTTTGCTATACAGCACAGCATCACTACATGTTCTAGCAGTTTATAAATGGCCTCACAGAAAAGAAGACAATGCTATGAGCTTGTTTTTGTCTGTTCTGCATATCCCTCGAACATATCAGTATGTCATCAGTCATTACTTGTTGATGTAAGTACATCAGTTCTATTTAAGAGACGCTTTGCCTTGCCTTGTGTGGATCTTTTCTGCAGCCATATAACTACTCACATAGAAACTACTCCATTACTTTTTGCTTTTATGTTACAGCTCTCAGTACTCTGGCTCTTTCTATATGACTAACACTCTGTGTATTTTCAATGTATGATAATTAGTATGTTTAAATCTTAATTAATATGGGTTGATACTAATTAGTATGTTTCCTTGCCCATGATTGGCTCCTCCACTCGCCTGTCCCTGCTGCTGCCTCCTGCCCCCGCACTTGATTGGTTCCCCAGCCCACGCTTGAAGCTTTAACCACCTGCTTGACGCCAGTAAGACTGACTGTGATTGGCTGTGAGCAGCCACCCTGGTGTCTCTTGTTCTCGACTGTTTTTATTTTCTCCTAGTTTGTATCTCATTAGACGCTGCCAAGCTTCTGCTCTGTTTCTTTGTTTATTCAGCAATGCAAACGTGTCCCACTGAGACGCTTAGCCTGGAGACCTGTATCACGTTTCGGTTTGCAGTGAAAGGTGCCTACTTGTGGCCAAAGAGCTCAAACTTTTTTGTGACAGAATAGAGAAAAATCTTCTACAAATCTCTGCTCACAGTCCACTGTTTCTAAAAACGTTCTTTACTGCTTATTAAAAGATCATTTCACCCTCCTGCTAGAGAGCTGGGGTCTAATATCTACTTAACCGTTATTTATTAAAGTTAATTATTTTAGTGTTCATTGTTTTTATGAAATGTGTATAATGAGGATAGACATGCTGGCACAAACAAAATAATGTGAACCTGTTAGAAATCACTGAATAGGACAGAAGACTGAGTGCATTATTTTAGACATTTTAGACTATTTGTTTACTTATAATAACTAAACAACAACAAAATAACAGAAAACTTAGGAACTCTTAGAGGAAAGTTGCTCATTACCTAAACAAAAACAGTCACAATCACATTTTATAGCCCACAAATATTTTACGTTTTCATGAATAAAGAGATTTTCTGCTTGAAACTTGTAAGCTGGTGGCCAGAAAGAAGCCAAAAATCATCAGGTGAATGACTTGATAGGTGAAAATGATGTTTGCCATTTTATTGAAAAGTAAAAAAAAAAAAAAAAAAAAAAAAAAAAAAAAAAATAAAATATAAAAAAAAAAAAAATAGAGAGAAATTAAA
>VOQK01044030.1:1446-22458 GCA_015052645.1 Benitochromis conjunctus
TTTATTAGGCTTTTTTTTTTCAGTCTTACTGACCAAAGCTCTTATGTCACATGTGAATTCATGCAGTGTGTTTATTACTATAATTTTCCTCTCCTATACACTTACACCACTGCTTTGTATGTTGCAGTTGTGTGTCCTTCAGCCTATACTGTATGCTTAATTTAATTAATTTAATCCTTTACAGATTTTTTACTTGTTTGTAACAGCTTAAGGGAAAAGTGTTAACGGAACATAAAGCTAGAATGTATGGCACTTTATTTGAATACTACTTTTTTAACAACAAAAATTAACCGTACCATCACCACCCTGTGTATCTTTGTACATTTTTACAATAATAGTGTTATCACAGCCATATCTGATAACAAAAATATAAATAGTCTGCCCATCAGTTAAAAAAAACAAATTTTTTTCAAGTTGGAATGAAATTTTATTTTGAACAAAGTCGTCCCTGACTCAGACACTCCCTGATTCACACTTCTCCCCCCTCAGACTGCCCTGCTGCTGCCCTGTGTTCTCATATCCACTAACACTCATGCAGGCGGGCTTGGCCTCACCTCAGTAAGGTTTTGTCCTCTGGCCTGAAGCCTGCTGGGCTGTTTTAATTCCCCACAATCCACACGTGTGCGCACACATTTACATGAACACGCGCACACGTTCTGGCCTTATTTATGGGAGTCTGTAATGTACTTTAATCTCTTGAGCTTTCCCTCTTTGTAGCTCAGTAGTCAGACTTGTACAGTTTCTTTATGTGTAGGTGTGTGTGTGACTTTACATGAACTCTTAAAACCTGCATGTATGCTTCATGTTTTTAATGGCCTTTTGTTGTGAGTGCTTGAACATCAGGGAAGAGCATTAGTTCTGCATGGTTAGCTAGGTGGCTTGGCATTGCGTCTACTGCTGATAGCAGCACCCTGCACTTAGCAGTAGGTGTGACTGTGTGTGTGTGTTTTTATGTATGAAGGCGTATGTGTGTGCTTATCAGTTCCCAGCAAAATCAGCAGCAAAGTTAAATGTGAATAAAGCAAGTGGTGCTTGTAATGCCCCTGAATGCCATTGTGGTGTGACCCTTATTTTGAAGGGCCTCTACTAACAGGAAGTACATTTTTTTTCATTAGCTTGACGTGTAACTATCGCTGTCCCAAATGGAGTGAGAATAAACGGAGGCAGCTGAAGCCTGCAACTCTATATGACAGCGTAAGGGTGTTATTATTATTATTATTATTATAAAAAGCTGAAGACACAGCAGTGCTCTCATCCAGATATTTAATTGAATCTTATTTCTGCAGGACCAGTCCACATGTGAACATGTAAATGTGCTACTGCTGGCAAAATGGATACTTTTCAAGTTTATGCTTGAATAAATATCAAATTAGTCATTAGATAAAGGCATTTCTGTTTTTTAAGCAAAAGTTTTAAGGGTAGCTGAGTTCAGCCAGTAAACATAGTAGGACATATTCTAATCAAGGTAATTAGAATACTTAATGCAATGTTAAAAAACCTTCTAATGCAGATAGACAATGCACAATGGAACATGACACAGCAGTGCATGGTCATGAAGAAAATCCCATTCATTCACTGCTGTACAGACAAATTCACACAGCTACAACAAGTAAATTGCTTTTTCTCATCATTTTTCATCATATTCTGGGAATATTTGTAACTCTTGTTGCCACGTATGGTCATATGAGAATATGTGAATGTGTGGTCTGTGGAGTGTGATATCATCAAAATGTTTGGGTGTCCAGGAACAGCAGTGCTGTTTCGGTAACAGGTATTGACAGCTTTAATTGTAGCTAACAAACAACTGTAATTTACCCTCCCCTTCATTTATTCCAGTTAGCCTGCGGTCTCCTGCTGCCATGATGTGTGTCTTTGTGGAGAAAAGCTGTTTGCCTCAAACCAGCTGTTGCTTGTCAGATGTGGTTAGAGGTCAGAAAAATAGTTTGCGTTGTGCAGTGAGTTAGGTGTGTATTTCATGTGTGTGCTTATTGAACACTGAATATATCTTTTTTTGCGGGGGGTGTTTTGACAGGTTGGAAAAGAAGAAAGGAAAACAATAAAATAGCTCTCAGCTGAGGGGGGAAAACTTTTAAAAATTCTTTTTGAACCCTGCAGTGAATGTCAGAAACAGCAGTCTAATCCCACTTCATTGTGTCAGCTTGCCTGTCTGCTTCACGCCTCTTTCTGTCGGTGTCTCGATGTCTGTCAATTTGAAGTTCACAAAGAGGTCATGCAGTCATGTCCTGTCTTCTGTTTTGTATGTGTTCCTGGCTGCTCACACTTCAGTGAATCCTCATTACAGGTGTTTGGATAAGATAGAAAGGCAACGAGTGAGACATAAACAAAATATGCAAACTAGTTTGAAGGATGAGAAGAAGTCTTTTTGAAATCTGGGTCCCAAGAGTTGATTTTTGAAAAGCAGCCCCAGTACTGTCTGGGTTCATTCAGAGTTCGCATCCATTTGTGTTGAGTTCAGCTAATCTTTTGCTCCTCTTCCTCAGCCAGAAGACATTAGCGGCTTTAGTAATTCTTTTTTATCATTAACATTGCGTAGCTGGAGTTGCATAGAAGTTATTTCTGAGACGCTAGTAGAAGGAGGTCAACTTTTTTTTGTATTTATAATGGTAAATAGTATAAATCATGGGCAGAACATTACAACACACTGGTATTGGATTAGGATTCTTGCATTCTTAAGCCTTTTTTTTTTTTTTAAAGGCTCAGAGACACGTATGATGTCTTACTTCACATAAACATACTTAAGTAAAGCACTTTACCACTTCACAAAGCAGCGGGAACGAGAATGAACTCCTCCAAGTCTGAGACCAGAAGCGAGTTGCTGCCCTATGTGGATTAGTTTACAAGTGAGGTGAGAGTGGGAGATTGACTGATTTTCCATTACAATTTAGTACCTCCTGATTTAGTGGTCGTTGTCATAGCAACACGTCTGAGCATCCTGCGACGTAATTAACATGCAACACGAACGCTACAACAAAGGTGGACGTCGAGGCAAGAATATACCTTGTGCTTTTGCAGCCTGTTCACCATTGCTCGGTTTCAAAAATGGTGGTTTTGGCATGTAGTCTGATGACGACACATTTTACCACCTGCTCAGATCGCTTGGAACTCCAGCCAAGCCAGTACTAAAAAGTTTCTGGTACCAGTTACTATAATCTAATGGAAAACACTGAAAACCGTAGCAAGCTATGCCAAGTGAATCCGAGCAGGCACCAGGGGAAAAGGGCTTATCTCTAGAGTTTGGGTATTTGAGAATGCCTCCTGGGTGTTGTGTTTTGGGACAGTCTTACTCTGGAGCAGATTCAGGACATGCTGGACAATTTAGATCTCTCGGTTTGCTCGGGAATGCCTTGGTGTACCTTCTGAAGACCTGGAGGCTGGGGAGAGGTCTGAGAGTCTCTACTTCAGCTTGATTTTGACTCTACATCCTAACTGATGTTGTGATCAGAAAGTCCTTTTGTCCCAACACCACAACCTTCCATCCAATTCAAGTAGTGGTATGTGTCGACCTGATGTGCAGTTACATTTCTTTGGAGGTGCGCGTCAGGTTACGTAGAAGGTTATGGCACAGGGTTAAAATTAGTTTGTGGTTACAGCGTGTTAGACTGCTGTACCTGCAACCTCGTACCTGGCTAAGCTGCAGATAATGGATAGATATGGTAAGCACACTTGTTTCGCTTTATCTCACTTTAAGCTAAGACTCTACTGCACAGTACTCTCATGTGCTAGTTTCTCTCTTCTGCTCTATGTTTCACAGTATGTATGCACAATGAGATTAAGCTCACACATGGGTCAAATCAAGTCAAAGAGACGGTCGAAGTGAAGCCAAAACATTTGTGTGTGTTTTATGTGTGTGTGCAGGGACAGTCCAGAAAGACTAGGGCAAACAAACTGCAATGTGAAGTCTGTGCAATGTGAAGTCTGTGCAATGGGTCCTGCGTCTCAGGTAACTGTAAAAAACTGATTGCCCATCAACCCTCAACCAACTGACCCAACCTGACATGAAAAAGCAAATTCACAAAGAAGTGAGTTCTGTGCATTGCTCTTTAGATATCCTTGAAATGTCTCCCTACCATCGTCTCAAAGATATTTCACATACTGCTTTGAAATCCATTGTTGTTGTGTGCACCCGTTGTCTCCCTAAATTGTCGTATTTAAGGAATTCTTTAAAATAGGATGTTTTTATTTTTCTCCAAGCATAATATGATTAAAAGCATGATTAAAATTAACCGTATGGAAAAAAAACGTAACCGGATGGTTCTTCATTTCTCACCATCTTCTCCTTCCTGCTTGCTTTCAGCACTCACATTCCTATGCACCTTGCATCACCAGCTGCTAAAGTGTGATACTCCTGTCCCTGTCTGTTCATCTTTATCCCACTTTCATCTCTCTCACTGTCCTTCCGTCCATCTATCTATTCAGATCCTCAGGGGGAGCGCTTTGAGGCTCTCTGTCCGCACTGCTTTCTGAAAGCCATGCAATGACATGTACAGAGCTTTGAATACATTTCCGACCTGCTCTGGATGCTGTATGTTAGCTCTTTTTTGTGTGTGTCTATCCATTTGCGACCAAGAAATGCATTCCCTATGGATCTCTGTAACACTTCTGCACTCAGCCAAAAGGTCCCAGTGCACCACACTAAAAAGTGACAGAGAAAGAGGGACTCCTGGGACAGGTCGTGATGAAACACCTTTCTCTGCTTTATATTCTGACTGATTTTATTTAAATTATTATCTCTCTTTCTCTTTCCTTGACTTTTCACTCTACTGATGCTTTGTTGCTGTTTGAGAAGAAATGAAACGCTGTAACATTAAAGGGTGTTTTTCTTACTGATGTTGAACTGGTCCTTTTTTTTCAACCTGTCTCACTCAGCAAAGGTCTGTTTAATTTTTCTGTATTTTTTTCTTTTACTGAAGGCACATTTGTAGTCTGTTAGGGTGAAATAATAGTACTCAGGAAGTAGCTGTAGCCATAACCTAGCGATTAGGAAGGCACAGTAGTAGTTCACTAGTTCCAGCAAAACTTCTATAATTTTCTCCTCTCGCTTTGATTACATTAATATGGTCCTGGACAAAAATAAGCCTAATGCATAAAAAAACTGTCAAGTTACAGCAGTTTCTGCATTTCAGTGCATGATTTTTAACAAGCAGTGGGACTATGTGTGTGTGTGCAGTCTGAGCCATCAGAATTTATTCTGAGGAAAATAAGCAGTTTGCTTGTCTTCATAAACGTGAACTGATCATTTCTTTTCTGTTTTTTCATTAGCTGATTTTTCCCTCTTTACTTTAATTAGGTTACCCTTTCCATCCTTTTTCTGTGGTCTGATTCTGTCACACATTCTTTACCCACTAAACTTTCATGGCACAAATGTAATATCTGTGACATTTTTTTATGATCTTTTTCTTTTGGTAGTTCTTTGTAAACTGTAGTTAAATACAGACATAGCTAAATAGCTAATTAAATAATGACTAAATACAATTTATAGTTTCAGTTTTTTACTTGTGTATTTGTTGTCATTAGTAGTCCATGCCCATGCTACAGTATTCTGCAAATTCTTCTGGCTTTATCTAAACTTGTATAGGTTTCCTATGAGACTGGTAGGAACTTTCTTCCTATTGAACAACCAAGAGGATTAAGAATACTTTAATCCTCTTTTATAAATAAAATCTCAAAACTGTCACAGTGCTGGGTCATTTGACCCAGCATTTGGAGTTTTTTGTGTTTTGGGAAATATTTTGTATTATGGTTTAGGTTCATATTACTGGTAGTCTTAGTTGTGCTGTTTTGAGTGTCCTGTATTCCCTGTTTAATTCCTTGGTTAGGTTCCCTCTTGAGTCAATTTTATTTTGTTAGGTTCTCTGTGTATTTTATATTTCCTAGCCACTATTATGATACTCTTGAGTTTATTCTATATTTATAGTCTTGATCTTGTGCTTTCTCCCCTGTTAGGTCAGTATGGTCTCCTTGTGCATCTCTGTTCCCCTAGTCAGTCTGCGTCTCTGTGTACTTCCTGTTTTACTTTGATAGTCTCTTGTCGGTGTGCGTAATGTTCTGTTGTGCTCTCCCCATCTCGTCTGTGTAATTAGTGTCAGCTGTGTCTCCCAGCTGTTTCCTTTTTGCCCTGTTCACCTTTTGTATTTAGTGTCTGCGTCTTCCCCTGCCCATCGTTGCGTTGTTAACCTACACAATCTCTTTGTGCTATGTCTTCTCCCTTCGTGTCCTGAGTCTTTCCCAACGTGAGTTTCTTAGTTTCAGGGTTCCTGTTCCTAGTTAAGGTTCTAGTTCTGCGTTTGATGTTTTGGTTTGTTTGTGTTTATTTCTATGAACACTCTGAGTCCTGCATTTGGATCCTCCCTCCCGCCTGCTACACAGCCGAACCATGACACCAAACGGTTTAATTAAGCCACTCAGAGTGGTCAAATGCAGACAGTAGACAGTCAGAACAAAGTTGCGCAACCTTGGAAAACTGAGCTCTTGCAACTTTTGTAAACACAGCTTTATTTGGAGGCGTGCATCAGAGTCAGACTGTGCTCATGTCCACAAACTCAACCACCAGCTGCACCAACACAATCCCCAGTGGGCACGAAACATTGTGAGCAGAATATAGTGACTACAGGTAGAAAGGAAAGATGAAAAGAAAAGAGGAGGGAAAAAGAGAGAATGAGAAAGAGACAAGTGAAAAAAAGACAAACTGCAAGGTTAGAAACTGAGAAACAATGAAGAAGCGAGAGGGTATGAGAGAAAAAACCAAGCTAACAAAAGCATCAGAAATGAGCAGCTTAAGAGCTTAGCTGGAATTAGAAACACCTAATTTTCCAGTGAAACCATCTCAGCCACGGCTGTACAGCGACACAAGACGAGAGCCTTACGCCCAGAGAACAATAAAGCACTTTCATCATTTGTATCCCACTCCACTGACACTTCTTCATTTATTAGTTTGTCTTGGCCACTCAGTCATTACCATAGTCTCTGAGGCACCGAGAGATCCAATAACATTTCTTAGATTGTCTAACAATAAGTGGAGCAAATTGATATTGAGGTGGTGCTAATCAGCAGCAATTCTGTCAAAACTTAAAAACACAAAAGCATCAGAGAGAAAACTTCTCAGCCTCAAGGGAGCAGATGTGCCTGTACACGTTGGTGAGAAGCTTTACAATGAGGTGACTTTTCTATTTTTACAGATACACTAAAACAATAGAGACATTAACCTGGAGCAAATATTAACCTGAAGAGATATTGCAAGGGTAATTAATCCGAACAGAGGGTCATCAATTGATAAAGTACACACTTGCACTGACAGGTGAGCGGTATAGTGTAAAAGTCAACATTCCAGGATAGCTCTTTCATGCTCTTTCCAAATTTTACATCTCTAAGCTGTGAATGTCTAGACAAAATAATAAAATATAGGAATCACTGGGTTGAATCATGCTCTTGCAAAAGCAAAGAATATTTTTACATCATCTCATTTTTTGGCATATTTTCTGAGGGAGAAGCTAAGTGATGAAAGGAGGAAGTAAGTGAAAATGAGAGGAAATGAGCAGATGGAGGAAAAAGTAGGTAAGGAAAATGAGATAAGAGGTGAAATGAGTAAAGAAGGGGCGATAGGAGAGGAAAGGATCATAGATCAGAAGAAGGGAAGAGAGAGGAACCTGTCTGCTGAGGAGGGAAAGTAAGCTTTCCTTCCCAGAGTCAGGGGATGAGAAATGAACAAAAAAAAAAAAGACCCCAGTGGAGTATTAGAGTTTTTTTTCTCTCTTTTTCCTGAAATACCGAACCCTCCTCCACTCTCACACGAGGAGAAGAAGCAGACAGGGTTCACCAAAAAGTCACAGGAGCGGAGAAAGGAAAAGTCAGAGGAGAAACTGCCAAGTCAGATGAGAGAAAACCCTTATCTACATGTATGCTCTCTAAACTCATCCCTCCGTCGGCAAAAAGCAGTCATATCATTTTTATTTGCTGTTTGAATCATTTTTTTCTCTGCTGGAAAATGTGTTTCATAACCTCAACTCTAACCATCATTATTTTTTTTTACCTTGCCCTAAGCAACACAGTGGGGATTAAGTGAAACGAGATGATTAAAACAAAACTGTGTTTACAAACAAGGCAAGATGGATAGACACGCATGCATTGAATATTGAGTATACATCAGCCTCAGCACTGAAACTAGCTGGTTGATGTTATGTAGGACTTCCCTGTGCCTCCATGACAACTCAGAGGCATCGAGGTATAGTGGTGTGAAAAAGTATTTGCCCCCTTCCTAATTTCCTAGCATATTCCTAATATTAGAGAAAAATAACTTGAGAGATGATGATTTTATTGATTAAGCGAAAAAAGTTATCCACACCTAAATGGTCCTGTGTGAAAAAGTAATTGTTAAATTATGAATTAACTGCGATTAACCACATTTTTTTTTGGAAAGCTGAGTTCAGTTTCACTAAACAGACTCAGACCTGATTACTGGCAGATTTGTTGAATCAAGTAATCACTTAAACAGAATCTGTCTCACAAATGAAGCAGGCTAAAAGATCTCAAAAAGCCACATGCCACGATCTAAAGAAACACCTAAGAAACAAGGTCACTGACATCTATCAGTCTGCCAGGGGTTACAAAGACATTTCTAAGGCTTTGGGACTCCAGTGAACTACTGGGAGAGCCATTGTACACAAACGGAGAAAACCTGGAACAGTGGTGAACCTTCACAGGAGTGCATCGACGACTCATCCAGGAGGTCACAAAAGAACCCAGATCAAAATGAATGAACATGCAGGCTTCACATGTCTCAGTTAAGGTCAAAGTTTATAATTCAACTGTAAGAAAGAGAAAACTGCTCAGCAAAAAGAACACAAAGGCTCGTCTCATATTTGCCTAAAAACATCTTGATGATCCCTATGACATTTGGGAAAATATTCTGTGGACTGACGAGACGAGAGCTCGTTGGAGTGGCCTATAAAGTCCTGACCTGAATCCCATTCAGATGCTGTGCCATGACCTTTATAAAGGCAGTTCATGCTCGAAAACCCGCCAATGTGGCTGAATTACAACAATTCTGGAAAGAATAGTAGGCCAAAATTCGTCCACAGTGAAGGAAAGGACTCACTGCCAGATATCCCAAACGCTGGCAGTTGTTGCTGCTAAGGGTAGTCCACCCAGTTATTACGTTTAAAGGGCAATCACTTTTTCACCCAGGGCCATGTAGGTTTGGATTTTTCCCCTTTATAATAAACACCTTACACTGTTTACTTGTGTTATGTTTGTCTAATACCGGTATTTAAAATTGTCCCACAAACATTCACACCAATATAGATGCTCTGTTACGGGCATAGGCCACTACTATAGATTTTTGGGTCTCCTGGACTTTGTGGAAGAACCTTTGTGGACTTTGTTGGTCTGCAACAATGTTACAGTGGGTGTTAAGTATTAAAGTAACATTCATGTGAATTCCAGGGTTTGCCAGAAGAACATTGCACTGCAAAGAGACTTCACTTCATCTGTGAGTGGTTTTAACATTTTGGCTTTTAGGTTCAGTTTCACAGTTTTGTTGTGGACTCACCCGCCTCATGAGAGGGTAACATCTTGCTGCTGCTTCTCTTTACAGTAGAAAGGGTTGTTTCAAACACAAGTGAGATTGCTGAAGACTTACAGTATATTGTATATATACATTATATAATATATATATATATATATCAGAAGGACTCAAGTTGTATTTGAAATGTAGGGGAGCAAAAGACTAAAAATAATGCATGTTCTGGTAAAATTATTGCAAAATTATTGCAGCGATGTGCAATATACTCTTGCTCTTGTTGCTTTTGAAATGGTTGCTTCAAAGATGGGGACCAGGTCTGCAATCGTTTGTAGTTTGGCGTTTTCTTTAAAAGAACCCTAAGACAGCGTCAGTCTGCTGTCAGTGTGCTGTTAGTGTGCTATCAGTCTGCGGTTAAATGTGGTCAACTTGACAACTTGACCACTATATGCACTGTTGCTGTCTACATGCACAGAAATGGAAAAAAAAAATCACATTAACTACTTACAGTCCAGCCAGAACCTCATGGACCTATGGTAAAGCAGTTTCTGCAGGATGCTGAATATGAATATGGCACAGGATGCAAAATGAATTAGGTGCTCAGGAACCTTTCTTTTGTATAGGAATATAATTTAAATACAATCAGTTGACAACAATTTGAGTGAAATCCCCCTCTGGAAAGAGACAGGTCACAAAAAGGTTGTACTCAGTCTGTGGAGTCATCAGTCTGTCTATAAAATAGCAATTATTTGCAAACATTCATCAATCAAATCTGAAGGCGACTGAAATAAGTTCAAGTTGGATCACAACTGTTTGGAGACAAGTCACCTACCACTGGGTGATTGAAAACTGCTTGAGGGTGTTATTTGTTCAACCTCTGGGTACCTAATACTTGCCCCCCCCCCAGTGTGGCAGAGCCATAAGCAAATCAGAGCAAACCTATATTCTAATGGAGCAACCAATTATAAAAGCAAAGGGCGAAACCGGGAGGTACAATAATTAACTCAGTACAAAGGAACCCAATTCCCCTCCTGCTGTCACCACAGATGGTTCAGTCTACTTCTTTGGCCTCAGTATTTCAAACAGCTCAACCTCAGCCTCCTCTTTATTAAACCACGACTGTGTGGAGCAACAGCCAGGTAACCCAAAAGACAGAGGCAAAAATAATGAATTCAATGCATCTGAAGCAGTGACAAAACAATATAAAGCAAATATACATGTCATAATTTTGAATATACTGCAGTATCATAAATTGAAACAAACCAAATAAACTAAAGCAACCAAAGTGTTAACTATCTAACTCGGGTGAATGCAGATTGTCTTAAATTTGGTAATGATCTGGGAGTATGACTCCACTGTGAAAACTGAATTAGATTTATTCCAGCATGAATTTGTTTCAGTTATTTAGTGGTTCAATAATCCAGGCCAGTGGGTGGGTTTATCGTAACAGTCTGTGGAGTCACTGTGGCATCCATGACATGTGAGTTGTGACGAGCTCACATGTTTTGTCCTTTTGCTCTCCCCAGCATCTTTGCTGTTGGGCCCTGCACTTGGCCTCACTGTAAAAACCCCCACTAAAACTCAAGCACACAGACAAAAAAACCATGCAAGAGCATTTGTGTTTTCTTCCACATGCTTTTACCACATTTAGTCTGCTACAGGTATGGCATTACATGGCTGACATGACTATAGCTGGCGTCCTTATCTCTGTCAGGCAAGTGTACCGTTCCCAAGGCCCCTGCTCTCAACGCACTATTTCATTTTATCGTTTGCTCTAGTCCAGTGTTTATAAAGCAACCTGTCAGATTTGCAGTAAGCCTAATCCTTGGACTGAGTCATGTAGTCTGCAGTACAACCCTGCTTTTTGTTTTTCTTTTGTGCTTTAAACTTCACTCTCCCTCTCTGCTTTCTCATTTTTCTTCTTTAGTCTCTAAGTGAAGTCCAATCTCTGTCTCTTTCTCACTTTGTGTCTCCGTAATCACATTGTTTTGACAAATCGGACAGTGTTGAGCTGTCTTGTATGTCCTGTTTGCTTGGTGTGTATGAGCCTTTATGTGTGCGTGCAGGATTTGAATGTCTATGTGTAAACTTTCATTTATTAAAGTATTTTAGCGAGTTGCTAAAAATAAGTGAACACGCGTAAGCAGGAGCAGACAAAAACTGCAGTCACAGTTTTTGTATCACCTGGTTTTACTCTGTTTTACATTTCAGGACCAATGAACAATTCTGCTGTGTTTCCTGACAGATTAATTCATTAACAAATTCACTGTCTGCGCTCCTACAAGAATTGTGAAAATTTAGACTTTCCCAGTAAGTGATAGCTGTTGTAAAAATATTAGTCAGCTCCTTTGATGTAAAGCAGACGCAGCTGGTGTTATGGAAATATTGTGAGACCAAGTTTTCACTCCTGCAATAATATTCTTTTAGGACACTCAAGTGTATATTAATAAAATTCAAATGTGTTAATAGCGAGAGATGCTTTCTATGAAGGACAAAAGTGATTTTTGGACCTAAAATATGTCCATTTGCGGTTAAATCTTAGTGGAGCTTGTATGATCTCTATAATTGAAGATGAAAAAAGTTAGTTTGGCCTTGATGCTCCTGCAGATGTAAACAGCATCTCCATTTGTGATCAGGCTCCACCAAGCGTGACTTTTACAGACATTCCAAAATACTTTGGAAAAAGACCTCACAGTTGGATGTTCAGTTTGCACTGCAGTGACAACAGTAACAGCACAGATACTAAAATGAGTGAGATCAAAATCTATGACTGGGTGGACTCGCTGCAAATAGCAGCTGCAGTACAGAGATAATTACTCAGTGTGAATGAACATGAAATGTCTCGCACAGGAAAATGCAAACCACAAAGAGTATCAAAAAGTGGGTTTGAAATCAGTTTCTTTCCCTGCCTCAAGCTCAAGCAACTGACTGCGTATTCACACATTTTCTCTTCAACCAATCAATTTTTTCAGCCACTGCTTCCATGATTTTCTGATGCTTTCAGCTGTCGTCTCAGTGCCAGAGTAACGTAACTCAGTCTCCACGCCCATTCAAATCCAGTTTTCAGCACAGCTCACGGTGGAGTGGGCCTGTCAAGTGAGTTCATCATGAATATGGCACACGATTGATCCAAATTTAACCCCGTAAAAGAAAAAAATAAAGAACAACAGAAAACAAAACAAACAAAACAAAAATAGCCAAAGGACAGCAGGAGCTGTAGTCTAACTGTTTCTATTTGGGGAACTATATCAAGTAATTATATATTTTTAATAATGCCATGTAAGAAACATTGAGGATAATTATTTGGCACATATAAATTCAGCTTAAGACATGTTTTTGTGGCATTATTCTCAACATATTATGAACTATAAACATGCTATAGCATATTTTTTATAAAAAATAATAATCAGTAAACCTGCAGAGTTTGCCTGCAGGTAAACAAATGAAAATGGTTTAAGAAGTTGTATTGCTCTTTGCTTATCATTTTTATTTTGATCTTCGTTGAATTAAAAAAAAGAAAATTGGATCCATGCAAAGAGACTCCCCACCCCGAGAGGACCCACTCACATAAGAAAAAGAAATCATTTAAAGTAATACTGCAAACATCAAATCAACCTCCAGCTAAGATTTGATTAAAGACCAACACCTCCCTTGATGTGCGTCCTTCTCTGTGAGCTCCGCTCTCACCTCTATGTTTTCGATCCCACTCATTTTTAGTTGTTTACCTGTTTTAAACCTGTCATACGGTTGCCAGGAGAATTCTGGGAGGAAAACCACAATACCTGACCAAGGAAAGGAAGTGAAATCACAGGAAAGCTATTTGCATAAGCCTCAGGGGGGATAAAGGGTGGGGGGGGTGGAAGGGTTGATAGTAGGATAAGGAGAGCGTTCTATTTCTGTCGAATCTGGGCGGAGGATCAGTGGCAGATCGGGGCTCAACACATCACTCAGCCACTACAAAGATAAATATATAATTGAAAGCGGAAGAAAAACAGAGACGTGTGGGATGACAGATGTGTGATTCAGACTTGAGCCCAAATCTTTGAGGTGATCCGATGCACATCATTAGCCAATGTTTTTTTTCTCTCCTGTGCATACGTATATGTGTGTAATGTGTAATCAGTGTATTGTGTGTGTGCTACAAAAGACTTTGTGGACAGAGTATTTGATGACTGCTGTGTTCGTGTGTTTTTCATCATCTGCGCAGGTTTGTCTTGGATTTTGAGCAAACAAATTTGTGTGCATTTGTGCGATTGCAAACGTTTTGGACAATTAAGTAGCATTTCTTGTCAGCGGTGTATGTGTAGATGTGTGCGATCTTTGTATTAGGGCGTGCAAGAATGTGTGTATGTATGATGAGAATTGCACATTCCTTGGTTTAGGGAATTGGAGAAAGAAGAAAGGGGTATAAACAAGGCTGAATGGGAATTGTACAAGAAGAAAAGACTCCCCTAGGGCCAATAAACTAGCTTAATTACAGGAGGCCTTGTTAATTTAGTCTCTGCCAAAGCAGAAGATCTCGCTCTTGTAAAGCACACACAGTAGCAGCTGCAAGAGCTGACGCTTCCCTGAACTCTTCATGGCCTTGTCCCAGTCAGGGAGGGATGTACCAGTATTTGTTATAACGTGGTTTTTTGTGATGCTTTGGGAATATTGCTGTAGTCTGTACTGAAAAGGTCAGGATGGAGAAGAGAAGGGATTACAAGTGCCTGAAGTTCTTATCATCATTTACACCATGTTGGGGCACACTAGATTTCAAGTTGTGTAATAGCAAACATTCTAGATTTTGTTGAACATGCCAGTAAAAAAAGAGTAACTTCAAATGTTTGTCATTTAAATTAATCATAAAAACTGACTGTAAACAGGAAAAAAATAATAGCTGTTAACAGACTTTGGCTAACTGACACCATTAAATGCAAGAATTTATGTTTGCCTTAATTTTCCAAATATATTTTAAGAAAAAAATATGAAATAGTTAAAAATAAAAGTTGTCAAACCATGTTTTCTCTTCCAATTATAAAACTGTTAAATCAGTCAGTGCTGCAGTGCATTTGCCATTGTCTCAGACTTTATCTTAAAGCTCCTGACAACTTGAGCAACCTTGTCAGCGTACTCATAAATATGCATTATTTCCACATATTTTAAAATGAAAAAGCTAAGCATGAAAATAAGTAACACTGGACCTGCATCAGACTTTCATAAGAAAGCAGAAATCCCATAAATAAAAAATCAGTTTAGGAAAAAAAAAAAAAAGAGCCACATAGTAAATAATCCAGGCACCTAGTGTATTTTGCATTTGATAAATTACAGGGAAGATAAGGGGAGGAAAGTTAGGCTTAATGCTCTAAAAGAGCAGAAACTCATCCGTCAAGGTCAAAATTCGAGATGTTGCTCTTCCTCTTCGGCTGCATATCGGGTGTTAGTTTTTATATAACTGTGTACAGCAAATTGCTACACAAATGACCCCACTATGAAATGCCATAGTGGGAGTAAAGCAGGAGGAATGCAGAGGGGGATTAAAATATAGACGGAGAGTCATTGATTAAATGCTGCAAAGTGAGAGTAATTCTGCAAGCTCCAGGGATACACACACCACACTCTTTCCATTATTCATGCTTCTGCATTTCTCTTTTCACCTTTATCTCATTCTTTCTTTCTCTTTCTCTGTCCACTCTTCCTCATCTGCGAGCTGGCTGTCGATGTGCGATGATAAATTGCTGCCGGTGTGAAACCTGCGTTTTGTTCTGTCATTATTCAATAACAGGTGTAGCAGAAATCAAGGCAGTTTGGCAGTTATTGTACAGCTGCTGGCATCATGTGATTATTCGCCATAATTTACTTTACTGCCCCGTCCTATAGAACAAACGTTAGCTTCAGTTGTTTATCTAACGGGAAAGGAGAGAGCTGTGGGTGTCTGCTAACTTGAGTAGCTGCTTCAGTTTAATAAGAAACACAGTTTTTCATAGTTATCTATAAGTACAACATTGGCAGTCAGATATATGGTGTGGTATATATTTTTGAAAGCTAGTGCAGACACAACATGGAAGCACCAGAAAATGTACTTGAATTATTCATGAAGCAATGAGATTGACTAAATGTAGATAAAAAAATATATATTCTACATTAAACAAAAAGAATAAATATGTAAATAAGTTGTGCAACTTCCAAGTAGACCCATGAATGTGTCAAAAAAACTCAAAAAATGCCTGTCACATTTATAAATACACTTAATTATATCTTGATTACACCTCCTCATACTTTTTTTCACACTGTGCATATGCAGTGTACTTTCTAGCTTAAAATTGTTATCAATTTTTTACATAATAACTCTTTGATTTCAGAAGATAGCGGACAAGTGTTTTTTCTGGGCAATGAATGTGAATTATACTCTCAAAAATAAATATGAAATCACAGCACAATCGTCATGATTGTCATTATAGACCGATATGTGGAAAGCAAAAGATCTTAAACTATTTTTTATTTTTACTTATGTGTCTACATGACTTATTATTAATCTTATTATTATTTAACACTGCTTGTTTTTCCTATGCTGAAAGTCTCTGCCCCGCATCTCAGTCAAGCACGCCTTGCTTTGCTTTCCCCAACCCCTGCTTTCTTTGAATAAAGTTATACATTCATAACAAAAACATTCACATTATTAATAAAAATGTGAACATTCCAATTTTAACACAGGTGCTTTAAGGCTCCCCCTTTGCTGCCATTTACTATTGTTATTACATGGGCTAAAAAAATATTGCCAGATGTTAGTCTCTTCCCATAGCACAACAATTAAACACGTTCAGCTCCAGTACTCTTATCAGCAAGGTTCATCAGAAAATCCATGGATTGGTGTGATGATGAAAAAGAACTGATTTGGGCTACTATGAGAGCACTCTAAACTGAAGGAGGTGGTCATACACCTGGCACTACATTAATTTACATAGCACCTACATGTAAGAAATGTGCTCAGTTGTAGTCATTAGGGATCATAGTCTCTGAGCACTATAGCTGACATAGTTAGAACCATACATATATACATTACCTATGAATGTGTCATTTGTGCCATGAGTTCTACATCACTAGTTTTGACTGTCCTAGCTGGCATCCTGCCAGTCTAGCCTGACCCCCTATCGCGCTAGCAGATATATCAGCCTGCTCAGCTTAAACCACATTGATATGTGGGGGATTTATTCTATGTTAAGCCAGCAGGCTGCAGCCCGCTGACTTATATTGGAGCTAGCTGCAGCAGTGGCCTACAGGGTAAATGGGTTGGCAGTGGGAGCCGAGGACACAGGAATTAGGCCTCTGCTACTAATTGCACGAGAGAAAGATTTGTTTGAATTGGGAGAGAGCAAGCCTGCAGGGCTACAGTGGGGGGTAGTCAGCTGAATATGTTGAGACAGTCAGTAGAACTACATTGGGGAGTTTCATTGATAAAACACGCGTGAGGATATTTACTCGCTTTAAGATCACACTGTGTTTTGGCCAGCACTGTTGTAGCTGAATTACTTTTCTTTAAGTTCTGGCTGTGTGGTATACACTTTGCAAATATGAGCAATTAGAGTGCACATGGAAATGTGGTCTTCAATCTTATTTGAACTTTTTCTGTAAACCTTTTTTTTTTCCCCCCAAAACTAAATATGTTACTTTTAATTCACACTAACAGCTAATTAAATTCAAAGGTGTGACTACTCTTCAATGATATCTTATAGCTAATCCACTTGCGGCCTGTGTTTATTTCATGTAAACATGATTCCTGCAGGACCCCAGATAAAAGTGTGGATTCTTACTGATTGGCCGCAGAGTAATAAATGCTGTGGTTACGTGTCAATTTTTCTCTGTTTATGTCCTCAGTATGCTTTACTTGTTATCTCTTGTGGTTCTCTGCTTGACCTACTGCCTGTAAAAAAATACGGTCCTTTGAGACTAGTTCTAACAATAAATATTTCACATTATTTCCAAGCACAATATCCCCACTCACCCTTCTGACTCTCTAATAATGTTCAGATTTCTAAAAACAAGGAAGCTGGAGATTCTACTGAGCAACAAACTCCCACTAAACTCTCTGAACATATAGTAATTTTGATACATTCAAATCCTTTTCTTTTCCTTTCTTCATCTCTTCCAAATTTCATTCCTTTTTCACCCTCATTTTTAACGTTCTCTCTGCACCTCCTCTCTGATGCTCTATTAAGCAAGCTATCTGATGTGTTAATGAGGCACTAATGAGACAAGGTCCGTCTTAATCTCAGGCAGAGTATCCGAGTGCAGAATGATTTTAAAGAGTCTGCGGGATTACCAGTGGGACGGATGCTTTGTGAGGCAGGGCATGAGAGAATCTAGTGGAGGGGAAAAGTAAGACTAAGGGCAACAAAGGTGAGAAGCAGAGTTGTATGTATGCATGTTTGCTGTAAATCAGTTTTAGTGTTAGTTTAATGTTTTTTGTGCTAATGACTGTAAAACACAGGTGGGTGGAAGGGAGCTGTGATCCTGACGGGAAACAAGTAATGAGGCCTTTGTGCACACAATCAACACCCACACATTATTTTTTTGAAAGAAAACAGACAGTGTAGTCCTCATCTCCTGCAAAGGATACTTATTCTTTTTAAAATCTCATCTTTTTTATCTTCTCTCCTAGATCTAATACTGCTGTCCTTTAGCTGTCTCTTGCGGTCGCTTTTTGAGAGATGAGAGGATGTCCTCTATTTCTCTTGATTAAAAAACCGTGGGACTCCGCCGCAGATGTTCTGTCGCTCACACCTCGCTCACTGGGAGAAATCCCTGTAATCAATTAAGTCAATTACCATTGAAGTCCGATCACCTCAACTCATCACAGATGGGTATGACTTAGATTTATTTAAAAGTTAGCCACAGTGACTTTATTCTGACTCAATATTACTTTCTGGAAGGAAAAGTTTTTGATTTTCTCTTTGCCTAAACTTTGAAGCATAAATTAGCTCAGGAACTTTGGAGCTTTTGAACGGTCTCTTTTGGCTTTGTTAAGTGTTTGAGAACTTGTGGCAGACTTGTAAAGCTGACAGCTAATTCCAGCAGTCCCAGTCTGAACTGTGGCTGTGAAGTTGCCCTCCTGCCTGCCTTCACACTCTTTTTGTCTGACGCCATGTGTTGGTTTTTTGACCGAGATTCTACCCGGGGGATTATCTCGGATTATCCAAAAGTCTTGTCTTCAAACTCCAATCTCACTTCTGGCTTCCTCCCCTGACTTTTGATTCCCTTTGCAACCAGCAACCTTTCTCTAGATGACACACACACACACACAGTCATCCAGCAACACGACAATAATAAAAGTTAAAACACATAAATAGAAACCTCAAAGGATTGATGCTTAGCATTACTTTAAGTCTTTAATTAAATTTGTCACAGATGAGAAGTTGTTGTTTTCTACTAAAATAAAAAAGCATCCAGTAGAAAAATAGCTGAAACTATGAGACAACAGAATGAAGGTGGTGTACAGTGGGGGCCCCTTCCCCACCCCCCCAGGCCTCTTTCCTTTTACAAAATGTTGCAGTCTCGGCATGTTCAGTATAAAAAATACTGGATATTATCAGCCCATTAAGCAGCTGTTATCAGTGAAATGTATATCTCCACTATACTATAATAGCTAAAAACAAAGTATTTTTGGAGCCTAATCTCTAATCCTAACCCAAATAGCTAAAAATAAATAAATAAATAAAGAAGCCTAAGTAAATTCCAAAACATAAATCTCAAACTTGACTTTTGTTTCTGAGAATCAAGGGGCTTAAGTCTCTAATACCCTTGTAGATGGATTTCCCTTGCTATTTTGACTAGGAAACACACCACTCTTTACCGTATGAGCTTCATTTAATCTTGACTGATTTCTGTCCCCTATACTGACAGTATACCGTTTATACCACAGATGTCAAACTCATTTTACCTCACGGGCCACACACGTGCCACTTTAAGTGGGCGGGGCCAGTGAAAAGCCCGTTTCTGTCGATGTAAAGTAGTTTAACAGCACATTTAATCTCTGAGATGTCGCCGTAAAAGAAAAAGAGTGCAGTTTCAATGGTCACCTCTTTGGGCTTAAACTGTGAGAAATGAAAATCTATAGTAGTGAAAAAATGTGAAAAGGAATTTTTCTGTCATTTAATTGTTTATCTATTATTTCAATTCTTTGGTACAGTATGAATAGCTTGCATTAGATACATGAAAATACAGTTAAACGTCCAAAAAGTATGCTCTGCTCCACATTTTACAAAGACGTCTAATGGGCCAGATTGAAATCTTTCAATTAAGAAGCTGAATCTAATCATCATCATCTTAAATTCAGATTAATCTGTGCTACAGTGAGTTCATCTCTGAACTGAACTCACTGGTCATGTTATTAGGTATTCCTGTTCAACTGTTAATTATTTCTCTTTCACTTGATGTAACCGAACACTGACCCTCAGTGTTACAGGCACTGTGCACCGGTCCATCACTCTGTTCATTACTGTAAATTCACAGTACGACAAGCTAACCTGTTTATGCTTAAGCTATCCTGAGTATTTTCATGCAACATTTGAATTACATAAAGTATGTATTCTTTATTTTGTTTTGCAGGATGTTTCACAATATGAAAATATATACAATTTATTTAAAAAAAAAAACCCATCATATACAGATCCAATATGTATTATTAAAAAAAAGACGAGAATATTATCTACAAGCTTTAAATTTCCAGTTTATGAAGTGTCACTGAGCAGTCCTTACCTTTAAATATAAAGTCTCTTCTTCCTTTCCTGTCCTGTCTTTCTCCATCTCTGAGTGACGTTGGCTGTAACTCTTTTCTCTCACTGGGAAATACATCAGCTGTGCCTTCAGCTAGCAACACAGAAACACTGTGTTTGAAATGACCGGCCACGTTACTCCCTTTAACTTCACCTGTCTTCAGTTTGGCTAGCTAGATGCTAAAGTCCCGTGACTGCAACTTATGAACACCTGAACTCATTCCAGCCCTCTTTAACCACCCCCGAGCATAAAAGCTACAGTTGACACAAGTAACAACCTGTTTTGAGAATGTAAGAAGTAGAAAGTACAGATATTTGTTTAAAAATGTTGGGAAAGTAAAAAGTTGTCAGAATTAGAAAAGGTATTTTGTCATGATTAGGCTGGCTGTGTGCAGGCAGGAACGAGGAAAAGGACCCAAAATGCAGACTCTCGGAGAAACGAAGTGGAACTCAAAAAACAGCTTTATTGCTGCCAAAAATGCAATACAAAAATAAACCAGAGCATATAAAATAATCCACAGGGAAACACAGGGAGACACACAGCATGGGGGTTGTGACTTTAACGACGCGACAGGGAGCACAGAAAACACAGGACTTAAATACACAGGACATAACGAGGGAAATGAGAGGCAGGAGGTGAGCACAGCTGGGAGACATCAGGGCTAACGAGACCAGGGAAGCAAAACTAGAGACTTTGACATGAGACAAGACCTTCAAAATAAAACA
>VOQK01044034.1:11323-24883 GCA_015052645.1 Benitochromis conjunctus
AAAACATCTCTTAATTGTATTTAACTGCCTCCACCAACACTCCTCTCCCTGACCCGTTCTTCACCCCTTCAATTCACTTGCTTCTTTACTCCATCACCCATATAAATAAAGAAGACATCGAAATCAATTTTAAAAATAAAATAATACGAGTCCTGATTGTCTTTGTCAGTGATTTGTCTCTTTTCTTTTCTTTCATCCAGTCTGGGTTTTATAAGGGTGTGGCAGGCTCACAGGTAACCCTGTCCAGTCTGGTGAATCAATCCCGTGCCATGCTGGAGGAGCAGGCACGCCACCTGCTGACAGAGGCGGAGCGACAGACCATGGTCTACTACGTGGAGGAGTACCGGGACGGACACATAGGAGTGGAGCAGCTGGTCATGGCGCTGTTTGAACTGCTGAACACGCACGCAAAGGTAATCTACGAGGAGGCTTGTGTCAGTCTGACAAAGTAAAGAGAAAGATCAAAAGAGAATACATTTTCTGCCTGTGTTCTCCTGTAAAGTCTCCGTGTGGCATTGAAGTTTTCTTAGCTCTTCTGAGATTTATGCCTGTTTTGTTTTTCCTTCCTCCCCCAACTCTTAAAAGTGTCGTGATTTTCTCATAGTCTGCAGAAGTTCACCTTATTAAAAAAAACACGATAAATCAAAGACATTTTATTTCCAATTTCTTAAGTACACTGCAGTATCATGGGCCGACAGAAAGCCTGCCCAGATGGCATTAATGTATTTAGAGATACTGTACCAACTTATTTTTTTTGCAGCAGGTACAACAAGAAAGCAATTTCCTTTAAAAAATAATTTAGAAAACTAGATTTATTCAACTTTAATGAGCCAAAGTGACCACAAAATAAAGCTTAGGTATGGATAAAGAAGCTCCATGTTAGTGCACTTAGTTTTTCAGTGCACTTATTCAGCTAACACTGAAAAAGCCCTCGCTTCATTTTCAGACAGGAAATGTTTTAACATAATCCTCTGCATCTGACACAGTTTTTCACATGAAGTCCAAACATCTCATGCACTTTTCATTTAATTGGAGAACGTACCCAGGACGAGGCTGCATAGTGCTCCAGCTTCACCATGGTTACTGCAGCTGATCTGATGCCATTGTAGACGGTCTGTGTTGTCGACTGACTGCACATATGGAGTGACTCATTCCCAGCTCTTTTGTCCACTCTGCTATCCTTAGGCATTGGATCTATTTTTATCAGAGCAGCTCATGCAGCTCACTTAAGGGCGTAGATTAATGCCTTTCATTATTAGCAATTAACCTAAAACTCAGTGGTGCATTTTATTTGTTTCTGACATTGTTTAAACGAAGCAAAACTAGCATCTTATGTTTGCGGATAGAGAGAAAGAAGCAGGAGATAAAGGGAGGGAGACCACCTGTCTGATTGTGTTTGGCCTTTCTCTGCTCTCTGCAATGACTTACTGAACCTTAACAAAGTCATATTCACAACACAGTTGTTCTGATTTACATATTTTCCAGTTCAGACAGTAAAATGGGAATGCAATTTGCTCATAAATACTTTGTTGACCAGCAGTCATTACCAATCTGCTCAGCTGCAAATTTAATTATTTTATATTCATTGCACCACCAGGAAAAAAGTAAACACAATTACAGGTTAATGACAGGAGCGTTGCTGCTAGATCAGCTAAAGTAGAGAGAAAATATGATCTGCTGTTATATGATTGCATCTGTAGAGTTATGATGATACACAGTTTAATTGTATTTTGGTTCTCTGCATCAAAATAATATATTATGGAAATAGTTCAGTCTAGGGCTAGTTACAATATCACATTTTTACTACAGTTATACAATGAGTGTGTTATCAGGGATAACACACTCGTTACTATCTAGGAGGAAAATATCAGGAAAACTCTTTGGGTTTGTTTATTGTGTGTTTTGTCCCTGTTCTGTGTAACTGTATCACTATAACCACAGAAAAAGAACCACTATGGCATGACTTACAATATTATCATGTATAATTTATATGTATTCTACAGTACTGTGCAAAGAGTCTTGAGCCGTCCCTTGCTTTTTATATTTTGCTTTCAAGAAATCAGATTTCCTTGTAATTTTTAAAGTGGTCTTTCAGTGTGACTGCTTTTTCACTCATTTTCAGTCTAATTTTTCTACCTGAGCCTTTTATTTGTGGGGGGTTTTTGTGGGTTTTTTTTAGTTAAGCCACTTACACTGGCCTGTTCACAGATGGAAAATGCACCTCAGTAAAGAGATTAATCAGTGTTTTTATCTTCACATAAGAGACTATTATCAAAAAAAACATTTTAAATTGGATCTCTCAACTTTTACTATCAGCCTGTCACAAAAATCAAATAATATGAGAGTGACCCCATCAGGAAGCCATTCTTGAGGAAGGAGGAATGAGGTATGTCAAATTACACAAGAACTGCACTAACAATCTGCAGCAGCAGGAGTGATGGATCCAAATTTGAAATATTTGGTTCAAAATGTCATCAATAAGTACATAAGAGGTCAGGAGTGAGGAGCAACAGTGAGTGTCTGCTGACAAGGAAAACTGTTCCTGAAAACTACTAAAAGAATTTACAAGAAAGCTTGCCTAAGAGATTCAGGCTGTGTGGTCATATGAAATATAGATTTTTAACCTCATTAGATTTGTATGAACTCTGTTTTTCCAATTATGCTTGTACATTTAAATAAATTGGTGGACCTATTTCCTATTTCCATCGCAAATTATAAATAAAAGACTTTTGCACGGTACTGTAAGCACAAATCAGTGTTTCAATTTAGGACTGGGTTCACTCACTACTCCCTGAGAGTGACATTTAATGGGGAATTGTAACTGGATGCACATGTCAAAGGTGTAGTTCATTATTGGTTTTGTCAGTTGAGAAATATCAGTACATTTTGTCCTATTGCATCAAAATATACAGATTCATGCTCATTCTACCCATGCTTTTATTTTATCTAACCAGAACTATTGTAACTCAGCCTTAACCTGCTTCAGTAAAGCCTCCTTGGATCAAACACAGCTGCAAAGCTCCTTACCAGATCCTCGAAGTACTCCCACATCTGTGCCAGTCTCACTGTACTCACTCCCATTATTCAGAATTCTTTCAAGCTTCTGGCTTTCACCTTTAAGTATCTGAATGGTGAAGCACATCAGCAAACTTCTGCACCCATATATGACCAGCGGGACTCTTAGGTCATCTAATGAGGGCTTGCTAGCCATCCCTAAATCTGGAATAAACACAAATGTCACGGTCCCCACTCTTTGAAACACTCTGCCCTCCAGTCTATAATCTGTAAGATCAGTGGACTTGTTCTGCATTTGGATAGCATTTTGCGTTTGGTTTTTTCCTTTATTTTCAATGAGTGCTGTCAAACTGTAGTTTTTAAGACGGCAAAGAGAAACTACAAAGTAGTTAATCACTAACGAGAGGGTAACAGGTCTTGACCTGGTCAAGTTAAAATTACACTGTAAAACCTTGAGCACCACTTTTTAAAAGATTTAAATGAGTGTTTATATATAAATATATATTTGAGCCTATATGTATATAAACACAAATATTAACTGGCATGTATACATAGATTTATAATGTTAAATTCTTCATAGTAATGCATTAGAAAACAAAAAAAAAAGGATTTACTCCTAATTAAAGATCAGTCTTATTAAGCCCAACAGAGTCTGTTAAATCTTGCCGTCATCTTGTTTCTCTTTCTCTGTACTTTCCTCTCAGTTCTCCCTGCTGTCCGAAGTACGAGGCCTGGTTGCGCCGCAGGACCTGGAGCGTTTTGACGGGCTGGTCCTTCGACGGGAAATTCAGGCCCTAAAAGCTCGACAGGGGGCAGCTGGCGCCTCAGCACTGCAGCCAGACTCCCTGTCCATGGTGTCATATCCAGACACTCTGACATCATCTTCAGCCAGCTTCATGACGAACACCACCCTCAGCTCTGCACGGGTAAGTAGTGCTTACTAGTGGAATGATTATGTAAATATACTTTAATTAGTGGGTACTCTTACTTAAGATGAAAATTTACAGTAGAAAACAACATTAAAACATATTCAAATTAATTTATTTCCTTAAAAAATACTTACAGTAATTTTGAACCCGCTGCTATTACTGTTTATTTCTGACACTTTGAGGGCAAAGCAGCAGTCTAGTCTGCTGCAAATAATATGATGGATGGATGGATTGGAGTATTTCCTTTTTGATTTTTCTAGTTCGCCTTGCTGTCTGACTGTTTGGATTGCAATTGCTTCCTTTCCTGTTTGGCTGTCTGCTCACTCCTCTATCTCGCTTGGCTTAGTGTGAAAGACAGAGATGGTAGTGTGATAGATCTCCATGGATTATAACAGATTCTTCTGCAGAATAGATACTCTTCTGGTGCGGACTTTGTTGGCTGAACAATGATATGTTTCGCTGCCTACCTTTTGCTGATATTTGATAGGCTGTGTTTTTCTTCCACCTTGATAACCCCCACACTTCCATCTCCCCCTAAAAACCTCCCCTCCCTCTCTCCCTCTGTAGGAGAGGCTGCTGTGGCTGATAGATATTATGGAGGTAGGAATTACTGCTGAAAATGATGAATGCTTTCCATCACAGACCCACACATACAGAATACACACTCGAGTTAAGTTCCTCCGTAGGCAGACAGACATGCATACGTTCCAACTCTCACCTTGGTTTGTGGTGTTTTTAAATCATTTGCAGTGCTTTTCTTCCTTTTTGCCTTTTTCTTTCTTTCCTTAATTTGAACCAGAAATGTCAAAAAGGTGTATTCGCCGACTACTCTGGCAATTATATAAAATGGTTTTGTGGAATGTGAATGTATCCACGACTGACATTTTTAAGCTGATATGTCCCAATTTGGCCATCATCTTCTTGGCATTATTGAGCCACAAAGGCCCATATTTAAACTGTTACAGGTGATAAGTTATCAGCTAAAGCTGGCTAATGCTACAGTCACACTAGGCAAAACAACTGTTGCATACCACGACATGACCAAAATTATTGGTAGCCATCAACAAGCTTCTGGTTGCTGTGTTCAAAGCACAGTTAGTGTGTTAAGATGGAGATAAAATAGCAATAAGTTGGAGTCACTGCCTCACTGCTATCAGTCTGCAATTGAATAGGAACATTTTGACAGTTACAGTTTAGCAGTCTATGACTATATGGCAATAATTCAGTAAATCTGTTGCCACACGCAGAACTTGACATTATATAGAAACTCTCATTAACTACCTATTTTCAGATTCTCATTGATTTGAAAGAGAAATTCAAAAATTGCTCCACCAGTAGTGACGTAGTTGCTGCAGGATGCTGATTTAACTCCAAAACGATATAGGTGCTTGGTAACTCGAGTGATTACACTTAGTCAGACCATGATTTTTTTGAAGGCTGGTTGACTTCCACTGGGCAACCGGTGCAACTGCCTTGCAAAGGTAGTAGTAGTAGTAGTAGTTTCCCAGAGGCTGATGGTGCTGCACACTCAGCCTTTGGGCGACCAGTTGGTTGCCATAACTACTACTCCAATCGGTTGCTGAATGTGGGAAAAATTCAATGCAATCACAAGACAACCACCAATTTAAAGTTCATGAAGTTCATTTTGTAAAATGTGGCCATTGTTAGATTCTGAAAGGATATGCTAATGTTGATCACATGTACTTCGGCAAAGAGCGTGCATTTTTGTATAGTTTCTCATTCAGCTCCACCAGTCGTTCTTCCCTGGTGGTTTCAAAATACAAAGATGGTGACAGCAAAAATATTCAACTAGAGGTTTCCGTAGTCACTGGGGATGAAACAGTGACTGTGTCACGTGCGTGCCCACACAGGTTGCTGTACCTGATTGCTAGCTGCTAGATCTCACTAGACGTCTTCACTGTTTTTGTGGGTTTTGGTGCCTTTGAAGTATTTTTGAAAGAATTACCTGACAACCAAACATTGTAGAGTTAATTATATCATAGACAGTATAAATTATGGCCGTAGCTACCATGGCGTCACCTACTGGTTTCAGAATCCTGCTTTGGATTTCATTGGCCAATTGACTTGTCAGTCACAGCGGACTTTAATTTTCAGACCCATCAGCTCCATTCAACTTTTACATAGTTTATGATTCCACCTGCTTGTCTAATTATCTTCAGTTTTGGTTTCAGAAAGTCAGAAACACTAACTCACAAAACTAAAGTGCAGCTGGGTGACCCCACAGTGGCTCTACATCTTCCTGCGTATGCATCTACTTGTCACTCAAAGTGAGCGTGACTGTAATGGTGCATAACATTAACTGTAAAAATTTACAATCAAAACAGTTGTGATCAATGGGAAAGTTAGCTATAGAGTTACAAATAATTTTTCGTACCAAGCTGTAAAATTTTAACAGTTTTTAGTTCCTCTAATTGCCACTTGAGGCTTTAAATATGAGTTATTTCCTATAGTTAGTTATTGTCGTCACTGGCTTCGATTCCACCCAATGGCGGATGCTGTTTTATCCTCAGCTTCTGTCTCAATGAGATTCCTGTCACTAAGACAAAAGTTCAACAAACTATCACCAGGTCTATTTCCTCTGAAGGAGTGCTATTAGGAATATTCAGCAAATGTTACATCCCCTCATTTTTCTCTGCGGTGTTATTACCAAAAGGCAACAATGACAATGGTCATTACATTGCATTTATTTTATGACACTAACCTAATGAGCCTAATATTTTCTATAGTATACTGCAGCCACTCCACACAGGAAATTGCTGTTCCTGCCAAGCAGTTAAAGGCTGCTTCTGTAGGGCAAAGAATAAAACATTGAATTTAGCCATACTGAGACACACACTGCAATGAAACATGCCAGATTCCTTGTTTTTATCCTTGTAACTGATCAAAATTTACTTCAACAAGTAAAGGGACAACGAGCCTGTCTGCATAATTTTAATCACACCTCTGGTGTACGAGGAAGCTTTTTGTGCCGTTCCATTTACAGTAGATTCCAGTACAGATGCCAGCTACTCAAATACAAATGTGTAAGCATGTAGTGAGTGTGTCAGCATCCCAGTCTTTGGCTGGATAAAGATAAGTGGTTGCACACACGAACACGCAAACCTGCACACACACACACAGTTTCTAAGCTGACAGCAGAGATAAGCTGTCGACTGTCTGCAGATTTATTCACCAAACAGTCCTTCTTATTCAGATGCCCAGGATGGGTTTTGCCTGCCTTTATACTTTCCCCTCTGAGAAGCGACATTTACATGTGTGACAGAGACTGAGTGTGTGCATGGTGGTCTGCATTCTTACCTTGCGTCTATATGTGTGTCTTTTGCTGCTGTTTTGGGCCCATGGGTGAGTGCTACCACTGCTGTGTAAAGTAGATTAGAGAGCTGGGTGGGTTTGGGAGAATAAAAACAGTGGATTTCTGAACTAGAGTCAAAGCCTGGTATACTCAAGTGAATACAAATGCACATCCTCTGATACTCACGTGTCTTTATAACAGTGTGGATACTCATTGACTTCTTAACCTCTACCCTACAACTAAATGCCAAACCCCCACCTCTGACGTAAACCTCGTAGACCTAGTCTGAACACTCTAAACACTATTTACATTATAAACACATTAACATTGGTTTGTGAATACAAGCATAGCCCAAACATCCTACAGAAGAGGTCCGATTTTCAAGATAAGGTGAGGATCTTGGTTATTCAAGGGGCTTGAGCTTACCCAATGCATGGGAAGGAGCCAATTGGGGTGATTCACTCATCTGACTAGGATACCTTCTGAATGTTTCTTAGGGGAGGTTTTTCAGGCATGTCCTATGGGGAGGAGGCCCAAGACATCCTGCTTCCTATTCACCTGACAGAGCTTAGGAAGCTGGCTGGGGAGAGAGGGGGTCTTGGCAGGTCTGCTTAGAGTCTTGCTCCACCAACTTGGATCTGAAGTTGCATAAAAATGGATTCGTGGTTGGGCAAGACCAAACTATGTAATGTTTGCCTTTGAAGACGGACAATCATGCTAGAGTCGTGCTACACAATAAAAGCTCGACTATGGTAAGAGTTGAACAATGTAGCAGCATCATCTGGCCGGGAATCAAAATAGGTGCTGTGCACAGTTGATAATTTTTACAGATTATACAAGATGTTGTTTTTTCATAATAGAAAAAATATGGTGTTGTAGGCTACAGTCACACTAAGGAAAACACTGGTTGGAGACCACGGCCAGAAAGTTGTGTTCATCTCGATGTTGCTTTTCAAGTGATTTCTTCAGTCTGGGAAGACAGAAAAAAATCTCTCCAGTCTTTCAGTTTTCGATTGAACAAGGTCAAGTTGGCACTTACATGCAATCAGTATTCCACAATATTGTGATTATCTGTGATAAATCTCTAATGTTTTTTTCTGTTGCCACTCTGTTGTTTTCTATATCGGACATGTAATGCTAATACTGAATCCAGGGGCAGGCTCACCACCAACAGGCTGCACAGAATCCACACATCAGACTCTCTTAGCCACAGACTGGGCTAAATCCATGGGGAATATTAATAAATTATAAATTTATAAGCAAAAAGAAAGAGTTAGCTTAATTCATTAATGACCAGCATTCTACCGAAAGCAGTACGCAAAAATATAATCACAAAGTAATATAGTATAAGTGCAGGTTTCTCTCTCTGAAAACAGCGTGGCAGTTCAAATGAACGAGGGGAGGCTGAAGAAGAATTGGTATGTTTATGATATAGCTGCAAACTCTTCTGTTAGAAATTGATGATGTCTGTGTGTGGACCTGAGAGCTGAGACCCAGGTGAAGCACAGGAATTATTATTTGGTTTAGATAGAGCTGTTTTATCACAAACTATTTCTCCAGACGAACTTGGCATGTGTGTGCAACAGCTGATGTTTAGGAGAAAACTAAACTTTATTTACCGCCTGACCCCAAGCCGTCTGTGTGTTAATGAAGATGCTCTTACTGTGTCACCACCCTCAACGTCAACCAGCTGGTCACCGCAACTACATGCAATCAGTCTGAGACAGATAAAACATTCAGTGGAATCACTCACCAACCACAGGTTTTTCCTGGTCACACGGTAGTTCCTGTCCTATTTTCACTCTAGTTTAAGTGAGGCCTTATGATGAGGCTAGACAACAAGAAGTCTAGCATGGCTTTTCCTATTTTTCCCTCTGTTCCATCAAGTTGACACTTATGAGGACAGTGAGCTACACCTGGCACTAAAAGTATTTCCTACTACTGACCTGTATACACCTGTGACTGTGGCAAAACAAAATTGGTGTGATGTTGCTAGATTGCGGGTTTCAGACACACTTTAAGAGATTTGGCTTTCTAGTGCCACCTTCCATATAATCTCATTCAAAGATGGCAAGAATAAGAAACAATGAAGTCAAGTCAATTTGACCTACAGACAGAATGACCTACTGTCTATACCCTAGACAATGAATAATTAAAACAGGACCAGGTTTGTCTCTTACAAACTCTTCTTGTTCCTCTTGGTATCACTCTGCAAAGTCTTTCAGTACGACATTACTTACGTGTTGGTCTTTGAGTCCTCATCGCACTGTGCCATGCTCCGCTATATCCTGTGTGCACGAGAGACTTTATAAAAGCTGATGCACAGTCTTGAAGTCATGAGCATCTGCGATGTCGGCTGCAGACAGATTCATAATCATCTGTCTCCTACATCTGTGTCCTCAAAACACCAGCATCTGCCATTTTCACTGTTCTGCAGGAGAGCAGGAGGATGATGGGAGGATTCATTAGACCATGGTTTCTGTAGTTCTCACTTCCTGTTGCCTTACTTCACTGAGGCTGAAAACTACTAGATTTATGCCTGTAAGACCTATTGTTTTATAGTGTCACAGGTCTCAACGCTATTGAGACACTTTTTTTGCTATCACAAAATTGTGAAATTGACCAATACCATTACATCCCTACTGATCAGGGAGCAGTGTGTAGCCTTTCATGTAATATAATGGAAAGGCAAGATTTTAAGACTGAGATTGCATGTAGTGCCAATAATGGCTCGCAGTTTGTCAAGCGGGAAGGCAGCGACAAACATCCAAGTATTTCTTGCATTTGTACCTACTGTAATGTTTCTGCAGTGGATTGTAACTGTGGTTAAGCATAATCATACAAACTGTACATACGAACGCAGCATGCTCTGACTGCTTACAGTGTAAAATTGCATCTCTTTGCGTAGAAAGTCGATTGACTCTTGTGATAAATAAATTGGCCGTAAGTGCTCCACATGCCGCAAGGAGGGGTAATTAAGCCAAATTGATGGGGCTTTTGTTTTGGTTTAGTGTCAGAGTTAAATGAAGGGCAGCAATTCTCTGAACTCAGTTCCTCTGCTCTGGAATCGCTCACAGATCTGCTGCAAATTACCTCCTCTCTACCACGCCAGTGGGACTGAGCCTGCAAATCCTGCTTTGAACTGAGCTGATGGTTCTTTATCGATTTCGCAGCATGTGTGTTGTGCTTGTGAAAGAAGACATTATGCAGTGAGTGTGGTTGTGTATGTGCGTGTCTTATTTGCTTGCCATCCTCTGAGACTGGCAAGCAAATGCGAACAGAAGTGACGTCTTTCCCTTTTCTAGGAGATGAGGAACATTCGCCAAACCCAGTTCGGCATTTGTTTTGGGATAAATAGACATCTGTGTTTAACATCTGTTCAGAAGCTTTCTCACTTTCACTTAAATCACACTCAAACACCGCCTGTTTTTGTGTCTTTGGTCTCTGTTTTCACCATCCCATTCTTTCTCTTTCACCTTTCCATCTTCCGATCCTCTTCCTCTGCTTCTGTCCTGCTTTTCCCAGAATGACAGCGTTGTGGAGAGTAATGAGGAGGATCCCCCAGAGAGCCTGAACACGTTGCTGACCGACATCTCTCTGGTGAGCTTGGCAGACAGGCAGGCATAGCCCCTGCTTTAGCCTGATAAAGATGGATACTGCACAAGGGAGCAGTGAGTAGGGGTGGGAGAAAAACAGGCAGAAAAAGATGTGTGTCTGTGTGTTGAGGCTGGATAGAGATGCTTTAGACATGGTGACCTGCAGGGTTTGTGTTTTATACTGATGATAAGTGTTTGCACTTTACGAAAACAAAAAGAAACAGAGGTAGAGCTTTGTAAAAGTAAGTGTCTGTGGACACTCAGTCCTTTTTTTGTTGAAGTGTAGAAAGAAGAGATTAGACTCAGCACTTTGTGCCATTTGTCCAATTCGCACCCTACCTGAGCTAGCCTTGTTGTTGCGCTATTGTGTTAAAAAAGATACCATGGCAACCCCAGTTTCCAAAGTTATAGACATATCAGGGGGCTCATTTGTTTATTGTGCGCAGAAGGATAAAAGAGTGAGGTTAAGGAGAAAGCTTTTAGTCTGCTATCACCCAAGGCTACCTGCTGCTCAAATCATACCTTACTTTTGTTTTGTTAAACCATTTTTTACACTCATTTTATGTCTCACATCATATGCTGGCAAAGCACTTGTGTCACACAGTGTTGTTCATTCTGCTGTTGAGTTTTTGTTTGAGCACTCTTACCTGGAAACACAGGATCCCAGCATCATCAAACCACCAAGTTAAATGACTTCAATTCAACAAGAATTGGTGCTGAAGCTGGTGGGGGTTGTTGATTGTGTGTCTAATATGTGAATGCAAGAGAGTGAGTGAAAAAAATGGTGTGCATTACAGGAAAACAATATGAAAACTCATCTCAAAGGGGACCTATTATTTGATTTCAGTCATGGACTCCACTAGAGGCAGTTAAACAAAAATCATCTACTGTCTGAAATGAAGTGTGTAGATCCTGCCCCTTCAAGTTTACTCTCCCTTTAAATGCACCTTTCTCTGACTGGTTGCCCCTCGCCTGGCTTCTGCAAACAGGACACAGCACCTGCTCCTCCTCCTGGTGAGAGAACTCTAAGCATTGCCCAAGAAACAAAGTAGAGCATTCAAGAACAACCTTTAAAACTACTAAAAAACATATTTTTCACTTTTTTCACACTAAAATTTGTACTCTGATGTATGCACTGAGTGTTTCTAATATATCAGAATGAAGGATACACGACTAAAATTATAGGTGCTTAGAAATGAATGTGCGGTTGCCGTTAACGGCTTTCAAATCATAAAAGCTGGTTGCTAAAGTGATGAGAATTATAACAGTTTGGCAAAATTGAAAATGCTCATTAGTTTCACTGAAACTGTATACACGAGCCATTAAAAAACTATGTTGGGGAAAAAAAAACTAATTGGAAATTTCTACATATGCTAACCTCAATGTATGGCCATGTTTTTAAGGCGAAAAAATATATAAGGATGGATAATAATAGGTCCCCTTTAAAAATGTGCTTCTTCATGTACCTTGTCTGAGTACATGTTATATATTAGGGGTGTAACAATACACTAATTTGGGATTCATCTTGTTTAACTCGTTTTTAATACTATTATAACTTTGTTCTAGCAGTTTGTGAGTTTCCCAAGCAACTTGTCAGAATAAATATGGATTGAAAATTTAATCTAATTTACCAAAATCTTTACCTGATTCCTCCAGGGGAGGGGGAAAATTAAATTTTCACAGCACAGAAAAAAAAGCACAAAACATAATAGTCCAATAAATATTTTGGCAGTCTGCAAGACACTGTGCAGTAGTTGTGCATAGCTGGTTCAACAAAGGATTGTTTTTAAAGGGACCTTCCATACATTCAGGTGTGTAGTGGATTTTTTTCAATAAGTAGAAAAAGAAAGTCCATTCCCAGCCTAACAGTATGCACTCTATTAGGCTGGGAGCAGCAGTCCCAAACTGCTGACAAATAAAAGCAAATTACATATAATATCACCATAAATGTAAATATAGGTATACTGATATTATAGACTTACACATAAACAGATCATCTAAAAACTCTGCTGTCAAATCGTCTAAGAAACTAATTTTAAAATATTGGCGCTGGACTCATTTGACAGTGTCACTGCATCCTCTGGTATTTAATGATTACAGACAAAATTTGAACCTTTCCAGAGGCAGAACTGATCTGATTTGCTTGCGAGTTTCAGCTCCATCAATCATATGGTTACATTTTTAATCACAGCACATTATGCTACAATATTTTGTTACACCCCTAATCAGTGATGATGAATATATCCTCTCACTTCAGGATGATGTTCAGTCCGCCACAGCCGAGTCCCCTCCCTCCTTCAAGCCTCCGCCCCCACCAGGGGTGCAGAGGCGCCCGAGTAGAAGAGATCCGCTCAACAAGTGCCCCTCTTCCGAATCTTCCCACTCAGGCTTGTACTTTACAGCCGCAGCCTCTAAGAACCACGGCAACGAGCCAGGACATGCTCCTGCCTCACCCTCTTTACACCACAAACGAGAACGCCAGAGGGACCCGTCTCAAGAATACGCAGCTGTCAGAAAGAGAGAGCCCTCTGCATTGGCCAAGAAACAGAAAATAACATCCGCTCAGTTGTCCACAGTCACTCAGCACAACATTGGCCCTTTCCCCAGGGTGCAGTCACCCAGCAGAGGCACTAAACCCGCTGCCCCATCCCCTTCACCTCCGCCTCCTCCTCCCCCCCCCCCCCCTCCCCCCCCCCCCTCTCTTCCC
>VOQK01044035.1:1159-28578 GCA_015052645.1 Benitochromis conjunctus
AAAATGTGAAACACATTTACTTGCTCTTTCAACATCTTTCAAATGATGTTTTAATCCTGAACTGAACCATTTATAGAGCATCTGAGGGATGATATTCAGCATAGGTTACCAGGGTGATAAGCTGCAGTTAAAATTAAGGCATCTTCATACAACAAGAAAGTCAGTGTTAAACCCAAGGTTAGCTGACTAACGTAATAGTCTAGCATTGTGAAACAGGCAGCAGTGTGGGAGAGAGGAAACAAAGCATGTGGGTAGAGATCTGTCCATGGTGCTGAAACGACGGCCACTCTCAATACAGTGGTAGCACTAAGCGCTGTCTGTGAAATATGTGGTGCTGAAGTGTGCCAATGGACCGTGTGCACAAAGCATGTCCTTCCTTGATAGTCATGGAGTCCTTGTGACCTATTCCACGGTGCATCGTGCGCCCATTGTTTCTGGTTCAGCTGCACTGCTAAAGTGGAGAGGCAGGAGGTGGCAACGCACTGTGGAATGTGCCACAGTCACTTAATGACATCAAGGAAGGTCACTGAAATACTCAGAGCTAACACTCCACATTTGACTGCAGGCAGCAGATGGAGAAGATCTGAACTGACTAAACTCTATAGCTTGAGGAATACAAAGAAAGACTGTGAATTTATTCTGGACATCTCAAATTTTGGTTAAGCGCTGTGGCGTTAATTGAGAATTTTCGTTTTGCTCGCACTTTAACTGTTGAGGGAAAGGAAGGATTGAGTGGTGGTTAATTTCCTTTCAAATACTCTGATTTGCAGTTTTCTTGTTTGCCCACATAAAGTGAAAATGCTTTCTGTCGCTGACTCGATGAATACACCAGTTGCTGGACTACAACTAGTTTTAGTTTCCAAATTTCAAACAGTGAAAAATATGACAGTTGCTATGAAATCCTTTTTTTTCTATTTTCCACTATTCACAAACTTGGTTCCTGACTAAATTTAAGGTCTGCCACAGATATTTGCATGTTTCAAACGTGTAATCATACGAATACTGTGGGAACCACGCAAGCCACTTCAAATCTTAATCTCCATATTTATACAGACTTATTCAGTTCTATTCAATTTATTTATATACTGCCACATTCACCTCAACAAAACAGTGACTTCAAGGCGCTTTATACTGTAAGGTAAAAATCCTACAGTAATACAGAGAAAGGCCCAAAAATCTGATGAATCCTCTGTGAGCAAGTACTTGGAGACAGTAGAAAGGAAAAACTCCCTTTTAACAGGAAGAAACCACCAACAGAACCAGGCTCAGGGAGTTGTACCTTCTGCAATAACTGTTTGGGGGTGAGGGGAGAGGGACAGGACAAAAAACACAGTGTGGAAGTGAGCCAGAGATTTAGAATCATGGGAAGCTCCCAGCAACCTAGGCCTATTGGAGTATAACTACAGGAGATTTCATGATCAACTGATCCAGCCCTAACTGTAAGCTGTATCAAAAAGGAAAGTTTTAGGCCTAAAATATAGGGCACTGCTTCCAGCTTTAAAAGCAGCATAAGTTAAACCTCCCCATCCATAAGCAATCCATCTAAGTGTCAACTTTCTACCAGCCACCAAAGCCACCAGAGTTTATTTTAAAAATCTATTTATGTAGCCTAACAAGTGAACTATATAGTTTCTTCATCTTGTTGCGATTAAGATAATGCATCCCAACAGGACTCTCTAATCTCACATGTTATAGTCAGACATCACCAACAATAGACCATATATAAGGTTGATTACAAAGTGCTGAATGTGAACACTTTGTAAATGCATGAGAACTCCAAGAAATTGCTTCTATCCCCCCAAAACACCTAAAAAGAATAAAGCAGGAAGAAGCAGGAGATGTTAATGCCAGCGGAGAGAACAACACACTCTCTCACTCTCCTCTCTGACTCGCTCCGGGCCACACAGGTGTGACTAAGTCTTAGAGATTGAGAGTTGAGCAGGGTTAGCCAGTGAATAGTGGGTAACTAGAGCAAAGTGCACAGCTTGCAGATAGCGGCATCCTTGGAGAAAATGGCTTGGCAAGAGTGTTAGCTTTCAATCGATAATGCTCTGAAGAAGTTTGATAGGTCTGTGGAACGGCTGACTTTTCAGCACAGCTTCTGTGTTTTGGAAAACCTAAGAGGTCCGCTGGGCTCCTATGATCTGCCTCTGTTTCCCTCTATTCTCCATTTTTGTCTTTTTCCCCCTCTGTTAGTATCTGACTTTCTATCAGCCTGGAAGCTATTCCCTGTGATGATGTTGGCCCTTCTTCTTACTGTAACGTGGGCGTTATTATTCAACTCTATCTCTGGTTTAATGCTGTAAGAGTAAAATCAAATAAGCTAGTGTTTGTTTGTCTTTGTCTTTCAGTTCATGCAATGTGTCTTGTAACACTTACAATTAAAATACACAAGGTAATAAATACCAGTCAATTAAAACCAAAATAATTCCCTATTGTGGAAATCGAGGTTTTGATGACTGCTATGTTTCCTCAAGACATGCCAAGGTGACAGACTGCTGTGCCATATGAGAGGTGGAACTCTCCAATACATTCTTAAGGATCTGCTTTGTCAAAACAAGTCCGAGCATTACTGGCACTAATACCATCTGTGACACGCATGCACACTTCCTGTCTCCCACACTCTACAGCTTGTTGTACACCGGGGGCCATGTCAAATCACATAGTTATTCCAGGGACTCGCTGGGGAGTGGGAGGCACGTGTCACCATATATTCCAGTCCCGGAACACCCAGGCCAAATGGTGTGACACACCAGCTTGGAACATAGGGAAAACACTGATGAATCCTGGACTGCTCCATTTGGAAATGGAAGAGAGACAGAGACAGACTTGGAAACCTGGTAAGTGCTAAACCCCCACAATTAGCACCATTGCAAGGAAGAATGGCTGTGATCCCAAAGCAGTCAAGTCTGGGCTTATTTAATATCCAGGCCATGATCTGAGAGGCTGCAGCTTTGGACACCTTCAGTTTCTATCGGCTGCTGACACCGATCCCAGAACGTCTTAAAACACAGATAGTTGCGATTTTACACATTCGTCATGAAAACACATACTGTTGATGAGGTTTCAGGTAATATCATCTCAACAAATGTAATCTCAAATCAGTTGTTATTCTAATTAAAAAACAAATACCTGCTGGAAATGTGCAACATCTATTTTTTTTTTTTTGCGCCGTAGAAGATTTTTTGCTGGAGGACAGCAAAAACAAACTGCATCATTGTTGCACTATTATTGCATTATTTCTGTAAACAGCGTTTATAAATGGGGGCAAAGACATATTTAAGGCATATTCCAGTCTGAATAGTAAGGAATGAAGATTTTATATTTCAGCTCACTGATTCACAACTAAATAGAGGCATATGGAACAGAAATGTAAACAAAAACAGTACACTGTGGATTTTCTTGGAGAAGCATTCAGTCCAACAAACTAAATAAAAAGTCTGTACTGCATCTCAGCAGTTAGTCAGCAAGTCTCACTGAAGCTATTTGGATGGATGGCTGGACTGAAACAGCTGGACTAAGATGGAGGAAGGGATGGATGGCCTGCGACTCTGCTCTCCCTCTCCACACACCCTGCTCGTTCTCCCTTCTCCGCCTCTTTTCCTCTTACCGTCATTCTGACACATTTAGCTTTCACATCTTTGCTTTTCTCCTTCAGACTAGGAAAGTGGCAGCCGAAGTGGCAGATTGGCACAAATGTGACACAGGTCTCATTTGCTTTTGACAAATAGGAAAATGGGGAGAAAAAACCTGCATCAGCAACAGAGAAGCTACGAAAACTGAAATTTGAACAAGTGCATATTGTGCAAAGAAAAATTAGAGAGATCTAATTTTATTAGAGAGATCAGATTTTTACTACAAAAACTAAATGTTCAAAGAACACGGTTAGTGATTGAAAGCCTGATACATTACAACTATACAAATACAATAAAGCTAAATGTGATTGAACTCGATGTCTGTTTTATGTCTGTGTTTTTACTTTGAATCTCAAAATTGTGCCAGCAGTCATTGCTCAATGGTGCTTCTGTATTCCTGGCTCATTACAACTGAGAGAATAGTGTTGGGTAATTGTTTGACCCTGCCTGCTCAACCTGTGTCCTTGGCTCCTGAGAGCGCTCGACATGAGAGTTTTGTGGGATAAATGGTGGCTATTCCCACATTCTGCCCTGTGGCCGCCTGCGAAAAGAGTGCCATCGTATCAGTGACAAGAGAAGCCTGATGAAGGTACGCTGGCTGCACAAACCCAAAGCAAGCCCCGGCAACAGCAGAACCACCTCTCTAAAAAGACCCATTGTGCCCTGCCAAAGCCTTTCCCTCTCTGCAGTGAAGTGGCCATTGTGGCTTGCAGAATAGTCACTCCTCTCCATTGCCTGGTGGGAAAAGGGCTGTCGTGCTGGGGTTGAGTGTGGCCGTGGTTGCAGCAGTAGACAGTATCTCAATATCATGACCCCCATCAGCCCCCGAGTGCCCCCTGTCGCTCAGTTCATTCATCCCGCACGTAGGAACAATCCAGACCTAATTTCAGACGGTGAATAAAACATAAGGAAGAGCTGAACTCTGGGTCTGGAAAATAGTTACACTTCAGAATGGGGCTTGGACTTGTAAGCAGCTTTCTGCACGAATAACTCAGGTTCGAATATCTCGTATTGATTTGGCTGCAGGGATGGCTCCATGAAAATATGTTCATTTATGACAGTGCGGACAAAAGCTTTATGGATTTCTAGGAGAGGAATAAACTGTGGGGGAGAACAACAATTCTCTTAAGGGCACTTGACTGAGAGCAGTACTTACAGTTTTTCAAGTTGCTCTGTTGAGATTCACAAAAGAAGGTGGGAGGAGGTGTACGGAAAAGAAAAAAAAAGCATGAACAGAGACAAGCTCTGTTAAAAATGTGGTCTGAGGAAAACCTGGCTCGCTGGAACTCAGCGGCCAACTCATGAATGAATGGAAATATAGATCTGTGTTTGGGTCGGTGCAGACACATTCATATTGATAAGTGATGACCGAACTCTCCACACTCCCTGCATCTTTAAAAAATGGTTAAGGAAAACAGCCTCATACTGTGCTTTGATGTCTAAATTGTGTGTAAGTGGCTAATGTTAAAGTCCAGCACTTATCTGTGGAAGTAAATGCTATTGTGTGGTTCGATATGCAAGTGTTATGCAAACAAACTGCATGATTATAGAGAACTAGCAATAGTGTGGATGACTGATATCCCACAGCACAAGGATTAGTTACTTACACCCACTCCTCAATTATGAGCATAAAACTCTTATGTGGGGTTTTTTGTGTCCCATATCCCCGTTACGCAACCTGCTCCACTTTGAAATAGGATCCTTTCACAGTTAGCTACATGTTAGCATGCCCCGGAATAGATGGGTACAGCTGAAAGATGGAGGCAGCCTTGCTGTTTAGATATAATGACTCATGACATATAAGGCTCTGCTCTGTTGGCCTTACGGATGCTGCAGTGCCGAAGACCTCCAATCGTTCGCTGACTCTGAAAGGAAGGGCTAACTTTAGGCTGTTGATCATCAGTAAGGTTACATCAGCATGTTTGATGCCCTTCCAAATGAGGAAGCTGCCGTGATATTTTTAAACCTGAGAAACAGCAGCTACCTTTGTGCTGCTGGAGTAATTTAGGTTAACTAGCTCGCCTGCAGGTGCTAAATAGACGTGTCCCACACCTGAAACATAAACTCTCAGGTCAAGAGTTCTTTTAGCTCTAGACTGTGCAGCACCTGGGGGAGACGGCGTTTGTGGCGAGCCCAAAGAAGAGACGGGAAGAGAAGTTTTATTTGTGTGTTACTGATACTTCACTATTCTCTTTAATAAATTCCAGCTAAACTGTAGCACCAAAGATCTCGGTTGAGCCTGCTAAAAGGCGAGCAATATGGTAATGCAAATATTTCACATCAAGCTCTCACTGGAGGCTACAAAGAACATCTTCATTAATTCATTGGAAGAGCCTGCTTTTCGGGGGTTACTCAGATATGAAAAAAGAGGTCTGGGATTACATTACTTTCAACAATTCGTGAGGGGGGGTTGACGGGGGAAGAGAAAACCCTCATCCAAGATTCAAATGCACTTGCAAGCTCTGCTGAATGAATTCATGACCCAATCTTTGTGGAATACAGTAGGGTATGTGGCACAGTTCCAGCTTTTTTTCAACATAAAACTCCTTCTCATTTAGAAAGACCAAAGGCAACTTGTTAAAAACCACACAGAGCTTTGAACTCAAACGGCTCCATCACATGACAATTTTGTGCCTTTTCCTCTGCATCTGACAGCGCGCTGAGAGATGTATTAGCTTTGATATGCTCAATAATAAATGTCCTGCCAGGCTGACTAAGATTAGTCTCAATCTAGACACGGAAATCCTACCGGCAAGGCCGCACAGGAGGCAAGGGCATAAACTGATAGGATCGATAGGCCATACTGTATCCTCTCTCTTCAGTCTTTGTGCTGCTCCATCTCTTTCACTTGCAGATCCATTCATGCAATCACCGTGAGACAATGAAAGGTGCTTCACTCCGTCTTTGCCTCACAGGCTCTTCTTCTACACACTTTATCAAAGGAGCTAACATTATAGGCACACATAGCAAGCATGCTTATCATGGTCCCCAAAGCTAAAATGGAGGGCATGAGGGAGCGAAGGATCTTTTTTTTTTCATATTTCTGTTGCATTTCCTCCGTCTTTTCTAATAGAAGCGCAAGTTTCTACCTTGTTTCTAGCTCTCCTGTGCCCCTCTATAGTGTCTTTTCTGTCCTGCACTGGGGGCGGATGGTGGACAAATGGACAGAAAGATGGATGAGAGCCACGCAGCAAGCAGCAGAATAGTGAGTTAATGAGGCAGATTGTTCTCTTTGTGGGATTACAGGCAGATTACCCATTCCGATTCTCTTCTCTTCCAATTTTACTCTCTTGGTCTCTTCAGTGGTAAACCGGAGGGGCCAGGCAGGGCAGAGGGGAGGCGTGGGGAGAGCACGAGTACCCATGTTTAGAGGGAGGTGAGATAGAAGACAGTTTCTCGGCTGTCTCTCTCTGTCAGAGGAAAGATGTCAGCTGCTCAAAACACTGACCTATGAGTATATAGAATTTCTGAGTGATGCCTCAGCCAGCTGCTTCAAGGGCTGGATCTGAGATAAAATACAACCAACCTAAGAATGAATCTCTCATTAGTCACATTAAATCTAGCTTCGTCATTAAATCTATTCCCTGATAATAGCTCTGCTGATCTTTGTCTACACATTTCTCCTACATAGAGTCTTCTCAATAAGTCACATTATACTTTGCAAAGGTTATTTTTACAGCAAAAACAGGCTGATGGCTGTGTGTTGACCCAGAATGATGGCATTTGAGTTGAAAAGCTGGAGATTTGTATTCAGGAAAGTTGGTGGAAACCTCATGACAGAGGGATGAGCGAAAACAAAGAGAAGCACAGGACCTCAAATCCACTTTTTGCACTCACTGAATAACAAACAGTGAAAAGGTCTGTAAAAATTATTCAAATTGCAGAGGAATTTGCAATTATTATAAGTCATCTCAACCCACAAAAGCAATGTTAAGCACCCTTCATGAAGTGCTCTGAAAGCTCTGAGAACAAAAGTGGAACTGTATACGGGCCCATTTTCTGTCGAAGGTGTCTGCTCAGTGTGTATTGTTATAAAATGGAGAAGCTATTTAGGTATTTCTAAAGCCATTGTCAAAGCGGGAGTCATTAGACTGTGTTGATGGTGTTTCTTTTAACCAAGTGGGATTTAACAAGAAACTGCCAGAGTACGAGTATTTCTGGGGAAAGACGTGCACTGTCAGTGTTGATTGAATAACACTAATAATGACAAAAGATGGAACAAAAAAAAAAAAAAGATTTTGACCTGTGAGTTAAGTGCCGGCAGACTTCTTTAGTGTGGCCTTGTGTCCTAGGTTTGTGTGCCTGCACATTTCTAGCTTGACAAAGTAACCAGGAAGTGAGTCATATCACCTTAGTGGATCTCTCCTGCAGGGCTTCATCTGCATTAAAAACATGGGTGGCTTAATAAGAAATAACACCTCTTGTGTGGTCTCCCCTTCCAGGGTTTCATTTACTCCTTCAACTAATGAATCCAGGTCAGTGAGTAAGAGCTGGGACGCTTCTCTCTGTGTCCATCCAACTTTGATGAACAGTGAGCACAATGCAAGCATCTTCTTTGCCACTGATATTTTGCAAGGTCATAAAAAGGCAACATAATTTGTCCAGCGGAAAAAAAAGAAAAAGAAAAAAATGAAATACGACTCGTTTTTTATTAGTAGTCAGGATGCAAGTAATAAACATAACTGCGAGCTAATGCTCTCATATTTATTAAAAGTTCATTGGGCTTCATTTTAAAAGCACCGAGCAGGTCAGCTTCCCGCTGGCGTTAACACAGACGTTCATCATGTGGCGTCTGCTTTCCTCTCTCTGGTCCTTCCCATCAGCGTCCGCGTCTGCCTTTGCGCCGCTGAACAAGTCAGCGTGAGCTCAGTTCAGATACCGGCCAGTACAACTAACAACAACCCAGCCTTGTATCTGATAATCGGGGATTTTACCGACTGGTAGCACTTGTTAATTACTCTTTTGGCTCGGGGATTTTGTGCGGAGACACCGTTAAGCACCCCAGTGGGCGTTTGACGACACGGTGGCGCAGGAGTCTCATACAGTCGCAGTACACTACTCGGCGCAATATAGAGTCCAAAATACCCACGCACCTGCGAGCGTGCATTTCCAACTCGTTGTGCGGATCAGATTTACTTGGAGAAACACTTCTGAGATCGCTTTAAGAAGGAGAGTTACAGATCATAGGTTTTCTGTCGTTTAACATATTAAAAAAACGCATATGCTCATTCAAGAGAGTATACCCTCGGGTGGCACAATTTTCCAGGTCATGTTTTTCTTTTATCCTTGCATTTCTAATAATTTGAAGTAAAATATTGCTGGATAAATAATCCCAGTGGATAACGTCAAAATCAGAAACCGACTACTCAGTGAGTTGAATCCCAGCAAATTTCGTTATTTTTGGACTGAAGAAGTGCGTACAATTAATCAGGCTGTGTGCGTGTGTGTATAACGAAATAGTCGAGAAGCATTATCAATAGATTACACAACGTACACTCGCTATAATTCAACCATATATTCTGTTCTAAAGCTGAGCTGCTAAATTGAAACAAGACCTCGGGTTTAACGAAGGTCGGAACCTGTAAGAATAACCTCTCAAGTCATCTGCACATTGCGTAAATACATCCACAGCTCGCCGGAGCACAAAAACTGACTTTCTATTTCCCCGCGAGCTCGGCGAAATAGAAAGATTTTTGTTCCCTTTATTGTATTTTTTTTCACTGAATTCCCACACGCTGACATTGCTGTCACGCGTGGCTTCAAACCACATATGTCCATCATTTCCCCCCGCACGTCAAATTCAGCGTGTCTCCTCCAAGAGCCGCAGAAAACAAACAGCAGATCTCAAATCCACTCGCCTCCCAAATCTCCTCCAAATATTGACCCATTACGCACCATTTGCTGCTCGCTACCTCTTAACACCACAAAGCGAGGAGTGTTTTAGTGTAGCTTTTATTTTTTCCTGACATCACCTGTCACCAGTTGGAGAGCCTTTCCACAGAGGGACACATCCTTATGTCCAAAAGAAAGAAGGAAAAAAAAAAGAGCGCACACGCACACACGGAGTGACACACACGCACAAAGAGGCATACAGTCGCCAAAGCAAAGAAGAAAAAAAAAAGTCCTTACTTGTATTTTGCGGCAATCCCTTCGATATTATTCTCCAGACTTGGGGAGGTTTGTAAATATCCCTGGGTATAGTCTGGACGTAGTTCAGGCTTCTACGCTTATTTTCTGTTCAATTTTTATCCAGAGCGTTGAACAGACCAGAACGCAGGTTTTCTTCCCCCCCTCTCTCCTTCAAGACAGATGTGAACGGTCCTGGCCGAGCCGCTCCACCTGCATCCCTGCCGTCAAGCCAGCCAGAAGGCAGGAAACTCCGCTTTAGATTCTTCTTTCCAAATTAAAACATCCACGCTGATGTGTTCCGATGTGACTTTTATTGTGAAGGTCCTGACACCCTGTTTCTTGTGAATGCTTTAAGGGCCGTTTGACGCACCTCCACCTGCATCCACTGGAACAGAAGACAGCGGCATCAGCAGCAGTGGCAGCGACACCGCACTGAAGAGGCCGCCCACGGAGACACGCCCCACTCCGGCTGGACAAGGCTACTTCACCCCGGGCGAAGGGGTCAGGTATATTGTGCAGATACTTCTCTGCCTCAGGAGTTACCACACACGGGGAGTGAAGGTTTTAGAAATCTATAGACCCCGTTATCAAACAACAAAACATAAGCCCCTCCCCCAAAATAGGCCACAGATTATATAGGTTGAGAAACAGTCACAGTTTCATCCAGAAATGCAAAGATGAGAGACCTTAGACTACCGTAAGCTGTTTGTGACTGTAATATATATTACATTTGTCTGAGTCAAAATGGAGCAATAAAGCCCAGACTTATTTAAGACACAACAATAGAGTGCACTGCTGCTATTATTTTCTAATGACTGCTCTCAAACTGAAACATTTCTGCAGGCAATTATGTAAACAAAAGAGCGAGTCCACAAGCTCCTTTTGAACTTCATAATTAAAGGGAAAACAACATAAAAGGGATCTCTTTTCTTCTTCTTCCGCAGATAGTTTGTTTATTTGAATCCACACAGAAAAATACCCCGTAATGATTTATGATGTCCTAAATAGGTGAGTTAAAACAAAATACTGTACATATAAAGAGAATATTCAAATCTAGGATTGCATAAGGGTGTGCTATTTTGTTTATGGTTAAAAAAAGGAAAGGAAAGAAAAACCTGAATGAAAATGAAACATAAATGTATTGACTTCATCTTATTTAAGTAATTAAAAAAAATCCAAAACCTGGTGTTTACAAATGTACTGAGATCAACAGGACCCGGGTTAAAAAGTACCCTATTATGCCTTTATATCTGTATTAGACTGACGCATTTATTGAGTTCATCTTTGCCAGAGTTTCATATTTGAAGTATCATACATTAACAGTTGACTTTTTGTTTGTTTGTTGGAGTATGGACACGCTGTAAGTCAGTTTGAAGGAAAACAGATGCATATGATCTTAGCATAGTCCAATCCACAGTTCATTTTAAAAAGCTGTAACTTGTAGCAAATGAACAAAATAAAAATTTAACGGTTTTCATAGCCAACATTGTTAATATTTTCCACACTCTCAGCTGCATATATTACTATAATGTAAAGTAATTCTAAATTAAATGATCTATTCCTCAGAGTTACCTTTTATTCTTACTTACTGCATTTTTGATGCATTTTGCCAGCGTCTGTAGTATTGTGAATACATACTATGAATGCAAAATGAATGCAGTTTTCTGCTACAGTTAAGCATGGATTCACTGATGTCAAATGATGATCAGGCAACCACTTTATTTGAAAGAGGACAAACATGATAAAGCTGTGAAGAAGTTATATTTTGCTGACCGTGATTATATTTGGAATCAAAGAGGATGCAGATATCAGGGCAGACTAGGATAAGTGTCGTTGTGGTATAAATATACCATTAATAGTAAACATATCTTATTCTGTGTGAGTCAAACTAAATGTTTCCGCTGTTAAGCTTTTACTGTAATAATTATGTCATTTTCAAATTCATAGAATATTTCAGCTGGTCAAACATCAGCTGCATTCAAAGGTTTTGTAATGTTGAGAGGCAGAGCTGTTTGCTCAAGTGGAACCTGAATAATTTGCTGAGATGATGTGAATATCCACTCCTTTATAGCTTCCTTTTGTGCACCAGCAGGTTTCAAATCTTTGTATTTTCTCAAGTCAACAGAACACTGATTATTTTTAATCCTACCAGTTAGTTTAATTGCATTTAGTTTATATCCTAAGTGCAAATCAGCCCCCAATCAACAGCTTAAATTAAAACCAGTAGGGTTCTGAGCCACGCTGGACTTAAAACCCACTCTTGTTGTTGTTTTGTTTTTTTAGACCACATGCAGGATGAGCTTTAGATAGCCAGGTCACTCTTTTTCTGCTGCGCCGTTATGTATTACCTTAAAGACTAGCCCATTGCCATTGTTCCTGACAAAATCTAAGTGTCACCTGCACAAGTGGGAGCATTTGATCTGGGCACAGATGAGGGTCATTTGAGTCAGGAGGACCATTGGGGGGTGAATGAGCTGCATTTCTCTCTGCTCTTACTTTCTTTTCATGTCCTCTGTTAATCATGTCAGAGCCTGGGCTGACAAAGTTCCTTATTAGTAGCCTCCATGGCCTTTACGTAGTCCATTGCTCTGTCTTGCCTCAATAGAAGAACAACTGTGTCTGCTCATCATGTCCTACATCTTGTGAGCAAATTGTTGCAGAAGAAGTCTTAATTTCAGCCTGAGATACTCTTTCACAGGATATAGTTTTTCCCTGGCCAGAACATTGTGGTCTTTCATTTAAAATCACATTGCTATGCTGTAGTTCAGTACTCACATTTAAATATAATTTATATAGGGGATGACTAATTGGCTAGTTTATGTCCTCCCAAATGATCAATCAGAGCCCATTAGGAACACACATACACAACTGACAGGTAAGTCAGTAATGTGTTTTTTGAGTAGTAGTAAAGTAGTACACTCTGTCCCATCAATCTAACCATCAGCATGTTCTGCCTTGAAGGTCTGTCAACAATAGACAAAACCAGGGTGTCGACAGAGAGGAATCACAGTCCTAGTCAATGAACCTGGAAGGGTGGGTATCAATCAGCAGCTTATTGAACAGCATGGTGTGAAAGAAGCCTTTCAAAAGAGTACCAGAACTGCAGGAGAATTGATCTCCCCGGTCAAAATGTCAGATTTAAAACAGTGGCATTTGAAAGCACATTACAGATTGTGTCATTGTCATTTCAAGTTTTTTAAAGTTACACCTGCATGTGTTTGGAAGACAGAAATGTAAACGGTCGTTCCTCTTGTCTCTCAACATGGGATTTTAGAGGCCTCCTTTTGGGACGATCACTCATCAGCCAAGGGTTCCCACTTCTGACACCAGATTGTTATAAACAACAATACAGAGCACAATAGCAGTCTTTTGATAAGGAAAAATAACAAGCATAGAATAATTTATAGGAACATGTTATCTAACCGCCATGGTCGCAGAATACAATCAGAACATTAAGTGAAAAAGATGGCTCGTACAGTTGATTATAGCTTGTATTACAAGATTATATAAAGACAAAACATCATCATCATTTTTGCCAGGCCTGTGGCGCTTTTTCAAATTCTTCATTACATATTTTTTGGGGAGTTGAACAAAGTTTTGTCTCAGATGTCTGTGACTGTTAAGTTATGTACGGGCGACGTATGTTAAAGTGACATGTAAGGCAACCACAAATGGTGGGGAATGAGGAAATATACATTAAATATAAAAAGAAACAACAAAAGAATTGGTATTTGTAGTAAATCTGGAGAAAACACATAGAGATGTATATAATTTGTGTACGTGTGACGATGTTCATGTAAAGTTTCATTCAGATTGTCCCATTTTTTAAGGAGCAGATAGGGTATAGACATATACATGGAGCATGATGATTATAGCAAGATTATTAACTCCTTATCCAGTAATGGGTCAGCAGACTTTGGGCAAGAGGCGGGGTACATCCTGGAAACACAGTGTAACACAGGGCTAACACAGAGACAGATGATCATTCGCACTATAATGAAATAGTATTTCGGTAAAACTGCTCACAAACCTTTATTTGAGATGTAATTTGAGGTCACAAAGAGACCTTGTAAAAGGGCGTATCTTCCAAAAAGGTCAAAAAGCACTAACTTTATACAATCCATTGTTTGTTTGCAAAAATGCCCTTTCTTACAACTCCAGAACGTCTTCTGATACATAAAAGTCTAAGCTATCATCAGAGAGTGTTTTTTATGAACAGTATATGACATTTGTCAAAGTCCTGTCTTTCACAAACTGCTGGTCTCTGCGGTCATTGTTAGATGTAACCATCAATCAAATGTGAGTCAGTGTTGTTTAGCCCAACGAGAGTTTTCTATCACAAGCACCATCTAAAAATAAATGAAAATATCTCACAGCAGACAGATGTCAGCTGAGTGTATAACACACTAAATAGCATCAAATAACGACCAGCTTGTTATCATGATCTGATTTGAATCCAATAGAGATTTCATGCCTTTTAAATATCAGTATAACTCATTCCAGTCATATGTCTTCCAGCGCCTTGATTTAATATTCTCTACATATAAATCTGGCTGATTTGATAAGCTTTCACTCATGAGTAATTCATTTCATTGGAGGAGCCAGTGAGGTTGTTGTTTTTTCCTCATTCTCTCCATTGCGCTAATTAAAACTAATTGAATTGAATTGATGGTACCAAGCCCCTGAATTGCTGTGCTACCATCTCAGTCCTGCTCATCCCTGAAATGAGACAAATCAAGTGTGCCGTGTAATCAGACATGAAAAAAAAGTCAACACGCCAAAGAAGTTATCTCCCTTGTTTGTTGTTAGCACATTATCACATTTCCATCAAATTCATAAATAATAACTTGGCATAGCTGGCATGGAGGTTGCTGTTTGAACACAAGTAAATCTTTAAAATAAAAAATTTGTTTGGATTTTCCTGTGCTTAGTATACCCCCCCAAATCCTCCCATAGTTACACTGTAATAGGTCTAGGGTGCTGGGTGAATGTTTCTTCTTCAATCAGATGATAGACCTCTCTGCATTTAATTATTAGTTATTATTAATTCATGGCTCTCTTCCACAGCATGTCTTTGTCGTGTCTTCCTCCCCTCAACCCAGTCAGTTGCGGCAGATGGCTCCTCCTCCGTGAGCCTGGTTCTGCTGGAGGTTTGTTCCTGTTAAAAGGGAGTTTTTCCTTCCCACTCTTGCCAAAGCACTTGCTCACAGGAGGCCATATGATTGATGGGGGTTTCTCTGTTTTCTTTGTTATTTATTATTGTAGGGTTTTTAATCTATAATATAAAGCGCCTCGAGGCAACTGTTGTTGTGATTTTGCACTATATGAATACAATCATATTGAATTATATTGAAATAATACAGCTGCCTCATCAAACTGAACATAAAGAACGGTATAAGCGCCTGTTGATAACATATTAAGTAGATGAAATTAAATAGTTTTTGTTCTTTGATAATACATTTGAAGAAAGTTGAACTCAGTTACCCCAACAAACACTTAGAAGTTTTACCTGGTGCATATGTGTGGTGTCAGCAGGTTAGAACTTTAAATTATTACTTCAATAAATGAGCTCCTACAGGATACAGTAATGGTAAACAGGGCAGGGCTCATTAAAGGAATGTTTACAGATCAATGTGTACTTACTCTAAATTGAAAGTGCTGTTGTTGTGGTGAGAAACCTAAAAGTTTCCTTCCAGATCATTAACTAAGAAGTGAAGATCAGTGCTGAGACACAGCGCTGGTCCAAAAGATGAAGCTGTCTCCATTGTGTAAGAAGGACATTGATTAATGGTCAACAAATGACGGAGAAACAGCAGAGAAGAGGTTTGCATGCTGAAATCGGTGAGAGTTTAATATTGCTGCAACAAATCTGTGCTGCTACCCTTTGAGATACATTTGCAGAATGACTTCCTGAAAAATGGTGCAGTATTTGTTGTTTTAGTAAAAAGAGCCTCTAGAGCAAATGAGAAAAGAGTGTTTGATGCCATTATAGGGCCATAAGTCCACATACATAGTCGTTTGGTCAACAAAATGTCACATATTGATTGTTTATTCTCTTTTAGGTTCATAAATCTCTAAACTTGGCGGAGTCATGCCAGTGATATTTCACAAACATTTGCCAGATTGTTTCCGTAAACTAAGCAAATTCAATCACAGCAATTCCAATGTAAGATAAGCAAATTATTGTGATTTGACTATCTAGTTATTTTGTTTGTCTTTTTGTGATACAATTGGGTAATTTTGAAAAAGCTGAAGAAAATATAAGGATAGATTGATTATACAAAGGAGTAATTTTTATATAGTCAGTAATTATATTGTATTATAAACAAAAAGTAAGGAAATGTCTTTCTGGTTTTATTATTTCTCTCTTGTAACAATGCTTCTTGGCAATAAATCTTATAACATTAGAAAGCCTGTTTATTTCCCCAGAAGTGGTGATACTAAAAATGCATTTGTGGCTTTTTTCAATTTTTTAAATTCAATTTTATTTATAGAGCGCCAAATCACAACAACAGTCGCCTCAAGGCGCTTCACATTGTAAGGTAGACCCTACAATAATACTTGAACAACAGAGTTGAGTATGTGAGTTGCTAAACCTCGCACTGTGGGGATGAGCATTGTCATCTTGGAGGATAAAGTTCTGACCCAGACTGTATAGATATGGGATTGCCACTGGTTTCAGAATCTCACCTCAATATCTCTGCATTAATATTGCATCCAGTGATTACAAACCTTGTTTGTCCAGTGAGGTAGACGCCAGCCCACCATCACACTGCCTCCACCAAAGGTTCTTACCCTATCAATGCACCCGTCAGCATAGTGTTCCCAGCGTCTTCTCCATAGAATCTGGACACATCACTTAACATAAGTTCATCCACATGTTCAGGTTCCAGTGCACATGTTACCGACACCAGTGCAAACAGGCCTGATGGTAAAGGGCAGTGATGGCATGCCTCCTGACACCCCTATGAGTCCAGAGACTGGTTATGTACAGTCTGTTCCAGATTGTCTGGGTAGAGACCAGTCAGCCATATCATCCTTCAAACCTCGACTGCAAATCTGTAGAAGAATCTCTGTGATTCTTAAATTTAGAGATGGTACTTGGGCTCTTTCCAAATAATGCTACAACTTGGTTTTGAGGAACGTCAGCTTGAAGTTGTCCTATGGCATGGACTCTATCCAGGTCAGTCAAGTGTGGCATATGCCAAGCTCACAGGTGCTGCTGATCGGGCACCTGATTGTCAGTACCTGGAGAAGCTAAAAAAAAAAAACAACAGTCAAAAGCAGAATGAGCAGTTTGGAAGTGGCAGAGAAGATTTGGCAAGATTTTCATGGATGCAACCCACATACACTGCTGCTCATCCCACAAATGTGTTTTCCCTTCAAATGTGACACAGTTTTTCCAACAGTATAAAATTAATTGCCAAGAAGCACTGGAACAAAGAAATAATCAACCAAGCACAAATTTTCTTACGTTTGTTGATAAGTTTATTAAATAGTACTTTATGAAAGACAAAAGCATATTAGCCTTCAAGGAAATTAGACGGAAGTTTGCAGTTTAAAAAGACTGCTTTTGGCACATGCATGGCAGTTCTCCTGACCAGGAACTTTCTGACTCATCATCAGTCTCATTACTTCAACTGATGCAACAAAGTAGACAGTAGCAGTAAAAGAAAAGGCATTTCTCTCATCAAGATATTCATGGAAATTTTATTTCAGACTTTGAAAAAAGCACTTTAACTGAACAATAACTGATCATGTAAGCAAACGTTAAACGTTGTTCGATGTGTCTGAAGCAGAATCAAGAGATAGTACCTTTGATGGAAAAAGTCAAGACACATCAATTATCTTAAAAAAAAAAAATGTCAAAGCAGCACTTCATTCATCTGGCCACATAGCAAACCACTCCTCAGATATAAATCTGTAGGGTTGAAGGGCGTTGTGAGAGAACTGTGTGATCAGCATTTATGATGAGGCAAAAAGCAAGCATGCGCTCTCCCCAAAGGGCTACTTATGATTAGATGATTAGGCACAATGGCTCCAAACATATTTACCCTACAGAGCCCTTTGGACATGGTATGTGTGTGTGCATGTGTGCACCACAAGAGTGACAACATCAGCACATTTGCAGATAAAGGCTTCTGCAGAAGACAGAGAACACAACACAGATATAGAGCCGAAACACTCTGCTGGAGATTTGTATCTGTTTCTATAAATTGTGTGTTTGCATGCGAAATGTGCGTCAGTATTTTTATGTTCTTTTTTGTTTTGTTTTGTTTTTCACAGTGTAGAGCCATATTGCTGTAAAGATTACAATCTGGACTGAGACCTAAATGTATCTATCTCTGTGTGGCGTGTTTATGAGCCTCTCCAGACTCTGAGTGTGCTTCTCACCACAGCATGTGCGTAGATCCACATCAGGGGGTGCTATTTTCCACGGGGCCCCTCCAGTGATTGCTGTTGCTGCATCGAGCACGGACAGCAGTGGTCTGTGTTTGAGAAAGGTGGGGTGGGGGCAGCATGGCTATTGCTATCATGATGCTCGGCTGCTGAAAGGGGATGCACTTTACACGTAGTGTGTTGGTTGGCAATTATTCCTTCTCTGTCTTCTTTTTTTAACCCCATGAGATGGAGACTGCCAGCAACTGGTGAACAATGCTGCTTTTGTGATGGACTATGAAGACCGAGAAAATCAGTGCCGAGCTTCCCCACTGTCCCTCCTGTCAGGCAGCATGTGTACCTGTGCTGGTATTCATATGTGTGTCTGTGTGTTTGCTCGCATGATGGGTTTGTCTAGCTCTATTAAATTTAGAGCCTTACATCTTCAAGGTTACACCATAATATTGCTTCTGAGGGTGACGAAATTTCAGACCTTTTGCAAAATATCACGGCTTATAGAGTTTGTAATCACCTAGGCGCATTCGGTAGAAAACACCTGCCTGATTTCCAGCATTTTACCAGAAGGCTGAACACATTTACACTTGGTGTGCATGTGGTTTCTAGAACAAGAAAGAAATTTAAGAAAAGCATAACAATAAACAAACCTCATCAATAACAATACAGTTAGTTGCACGGTACCATAAACTTTGTTTATAGGCTATCAAGCAACAGAGAGAAACGTTATTTGAAATTCTCATACTAAGGAATCAACAAAAAGAAATGAAAAGATAGCAAATATTCATATTCTGTCATATATGCTATATCCAGTGGCAGATATTCATATTGAATATTTCAATATTTTTAAATTTTAAACAATGTGATCCGCACGTGTGCTAGTAATCCTTGTGAGCCAAAACCAAAAGCAGTTTTTTTTTTCTTAATCTTGGCCCTAATATGGTCTCCTCAAACACAACCCACCTGCTCAACAAATCAGAAGAAAGTTGGCTTAAATGAAGGGAGAGCGGAGGTTAAAGGACTTGTTTTAGACAGAGGATGAATTGAGTGGATCCACCAAGGCTCAGTGTAAAAGAGATTTATTTATTTTGAACTGTAAGCCTTGTAAAGCTACTCATGTAGAATGTGGAGCTGAAAATGAGCACGTGTTTAATGATGAACTCAGTTCAATTCAATTCAATTTTATTTTATTGCTATAGCGCCAAGTCACAAAAACAGCGCCCTCAAAGGACTTTATATTGTATAGATAGATAAATAGATAGATGTGTACTGTACAACCAACATTGGTCATCTTAACACAATCGTCACATTTTTGTGGAGAAACTAAAACAAAAGAAAGTGCATAAGCCAATTTGCGACATACTTTGTAACCGTACTGTGTAATGTGACTGATGGGGGCAGCACTTTCTGCATCTATGTCACCTGCAATCCTCCATAGCAGATATCCTGAAGGGTTCATTTTAGAGCATTTTCTTATCAGATCAAAACTTCTCAAATAAATATTGCAACATGTTTGGTAAATTTCCACATTTCCTGAGATTTTATGCCAAGGGTTAGTGAAACTCTATGGTCTTTGTGCATAAATACAGGTCTAGCATGTATTACAGTCACACTATCGTCCCACCATAATCAGCAGGAGTTCATAGTGTCAGGAAATGAAAGTTTGTTGGATTGAATGATCAAGCAATAAGCAGTCAACACGTAGCAAGTAATTATTTGCCCCCGACTCTGCTGTACCATGCTTTATGTTGATTGCTACAAGATATAGACTGGAGTGAGGCCTAACCTCATTCTCAGACAGTGAAAGTAGAGCTTATACATAGCAGATAAATGACACGTGGGCCTTTAAAGTATAGGAAAGCAGACTTGCATGCATGAGTCTGGTTTTAAAGAGAAACTGAGACGGCCTCCTTTGTCCCTGATTGCAAGTCATTCCTTCAATCTCTCGGTCAATCTTTTTCTCCCCGTCTCACTTTCTTTCTTTTTTTCTCTGGGCCATCTCTCACTTAATCTCCCATTCCTTCTCTCTCCACCTTCAATTCAGTTTAATTTGCTTGGTTGGCATGGGAAGTATGCATTTATGTCAGCCAGGCATCTGCAGGGATAAATGATGGCGCAATAACCATGGGGAAACAATGCTCTCAAACAGGAGGGAGTAGGTATCGCTATTGAACCATTAAATAAGGGAAGGCTCAATGCTCCGTGTGACTTTCTAGGACAGAAATGAGTGTCTTTTTTCCTCCAAATGACTCCTCTATCTGCAGCAGGCCTAGCCTAAATCAAAGTGATGAAGTAACTTCTAATTTGTGCAGTTTTGCTGCCGTATGCTATGAAAACCCATTCATGATGGAGGATGAGTGTTAAAGAGTGTGGATTTACTGAATGCATGAGTGCCACTGATGGATGGAGCGTGGCTCCATTTTGACTTAGAATAGGGATGCATGGATGGGTTTTGTATGTTTCATCAAAACTGTTGTTTAAGAAAAAAAATAAATATATATATATTTTCATCTCTAGCCCACCAATGTCTTCTTGTTCCAGTAGCCCACTTCTCACCTGGGTGCCCTGGTTCCTCAACACCTGACGCAGACCTTGTTGATCCAGGCAATGTCCGAGCCGGTACGGCTTCATATTTCTGTCTCTCGCTCATGTCTGCAGTAGGCTCACTTAGCGTGGGGGGTCTAGCCTTGGGTACCCTTACTGGATACAGACACCCCCAGGTGGGAATTGAACTTGCAACCCTCTGCTCCAAAGGTGTGTGGTCTACGCTACAGTACGCTATCCAGCTGCTTTGCTATCCAGCTGCATCGCTATCCTACTAGACGGCTGTAGTGGTAGATGTCGCGGTTCCGAATGACAGCAACATCAGGAAGAAGGAACACGAGAAGCTTGAGAAATACCAAGGGCTCAGAGAAGAGCTCGAGAAGATGTGGAGGGTAAAGGTAACAGTGGTCCCAGTGGTAATCGGAGCACTAGGTGCGGTTACAATTATAACTTTCTTATATTTCATCTTATTCCTGCATAATGTCCTGTTAGACATACTTCAACAGGATTAAATACATTACATACAGACACCATCATACCATCATTCACTAGCAACACATCTGGTAGTGACAAAAGAAAAGAAAAGAAATGAAAAATCAAGAAAAGAAAAGTGGGTCAGCAGTGATACTCTTTGCTAGTGGGATAAAACAAAATTCTTCTGGATAATTGTTTTTTTCGTGTTTTATGATAGTGGAGGAGACTGCTGTATAGGTACAGGTACTGCATAGGTATAATAGTTTCTAAGGAAGAAGGCCACAGCATAGGATTTACATTATTGTTACTACAAAGATCAAAACATTTCTTAAACCCCTAATGCCCTAAAGTCTGTTTTCCATGATTCATACTTATTCATACTTTAGAATCATATCAGTGTTGATTTTATGATCTCTGTTTATTATATCATCATGATGAGCAGAAATGAATTGCATCTTATTTACTAAAATTTGAAATGTTCCAGTTCCTGAGTACGTTATTTTCTACTGCCTCTGAGTTTACTTCCGATGTCCACGTGTCTGGCTGGTCTCTCTGTGTCCGTGTCTATGAAATACATCTGTACTCCTGTCCCTGTCCTTTCTCCTTTCCTGTTTCCATGTTCATCTCTCTGTGTTTCCTCCTTTTGTCTCCATGTCTGTTTATCCCCAGTCTCAGTGTCAAGTTCACGTGTCTTAGTTTGAGTTTGAGTGTGTGTTACTTCTTGTTTTATAGTCTCCTGTCTCGTGCGTGAGACGTTCAGTTTCGCTTCCCCTGTCTTGTTAGGTATTCTCTTCAGCTGTGTTCCCCAGGTGTGTCCGCTTCATCAACATCTTGTGTATATACTGTATGCATCTTGTTCTGGTTGTTGTTCTGTTTTCCCGCTTTGTGGGTCTAGCGGTCATGTATCTGTTAGGTCAGCTTGTTGTCAGTTTGTAATTACTCTGTATGTTTCCATGTTCTAACACAGTTTAGCTTTTTTTTTTCCTTTTCCTTTTGCCAGTATTTAAATAAAGCTGAAATTTTCAAGTATGACGGTCTGCTGAGTCCTGCATCAGGGTTCACATCCTGGTTGCCACACACCTTTTATTTTAATCACCTCTGTGGCTCTTCTTATAAACCTGAGTCTGAACAGATCCTGCATATTTATCCCTCCTGTACACTGTGTATGTGACATCTATTACAGTTAGGTAATACCTCACGTATTCTGAGATAAGGGTATAAGCATCATTTTCTCTTAATATGATTTACTCGCAGTTTGATTAAAATGGATTAAAGGTATTTTAAATTAGAATGAGGTGCAATTTGGATTGCACCTCATTCCAACAGCTCAGACCAACAGCTTTTTTGTATATCGATTTAAGATCCTGGTAGAAAAAGATCTTTAGCAATAATAGGAGCATTTCTTACACAGTTATCGTAGGTGAAGGATTTCCTGAATATCAAAATATTTACTTTTATGCCGACATACATTGTGATCACAAAATTAAATAGGGGATATAATTAGAGCCATTTCATCTCCAGCTGTCTGTAGTTAATATACCTTTTTAAATATTGAAAACCAGAAATGAAGCAAAGATAGGATCTTAATAACCCCGGCTCATTTTACACCCAAATAGAATATGACTTCATTACAGGTGGTCTAATCAAAAAGGGGAAATTCACCCTGAAAAAACAGAATACATCATGTGTAATATATTCCTGGGCTCTTTTTGAGCTCAGTTGCATATTTTTCTTATTCCCTTAGATAACTGGAGTGATGCAGATGATTTGAATATCAGGCTGAGATATTTCCTGGGCAGATATGACAGAGTCTGATAACAGCTTTTGTTCAAAACTTCAAGTTAATGGCAGGTTGTGGTGCCAAATAGCAAAAGCTTTTTTGTAAAAGCCCCATTTCATAGTGACATTTAACAACCACAATGTAGATACAGTTCAGAATATGCTACATTTCTCCAGAGACAGTGGCTTGTTGTACCTGAATTTAGTGCCGCTCTTGACTGTTAGCAGTGTGACATTTTCAGGAAATTAGATTTAAAATAATCTTTCATATCTGTAGTGTTTATATTTATGCGTGTGAGCGTGGCTCATAATGACATACAACATGAAACTTACTGAGTCACATGAAAAGAATATTGTTTTATCTAAGGTAGTTGATTTTACATACACCCACTACTTAGACCTACATACATATACTACACACGACTATTAAAGTCTCATCTTATGCAAATACATATTTGCTTTCAAAAGACATCATGGGTAATTTCCCCAGTAACCATGTGCTGAACCGTTTGTTTAAGAAATGTCATTTTAAAAACACCTTTGTAACTTTATCAGTCATTTTACATGCGATGCTTCCACAAGCCAGTTATTAGTGACAACGTGGCTTTCGATAACTGCAGATTAGAAAAAGAATGCAAAGTTTTCTCTGTCCTTCTCTCAGTTTGCCTTTACAGGAAACCATAAACCCTGTATGTACACTGCTCCAATCACTGCAACACTCCATGTATTAAAGTGTGCTGCGTCTCTATATTTTCCAATGTCATTTCATTTGTCCAGTAAAATTAAAATGACATTTCTCATACAAACAGTGGCTGTATTCAATCATGTGTTCATAAAAGATGCCGATGTATGAATAGCACATCAACTCACTTGAAATGCTCACTGATAACTACAGCTGCACTGAACCTACACCGAGCACTCTTATAGACCTGGTACTTTATAGCTGTGAACAGCAGTTCTAAAGCTTGTTTTTAATAGAAGAAATTCACACATGCACAATTATATACATACACACATATATATGAATTTTAAATTCACTTGCTGTTTAGTTCTTTGAACTAAGTGCCTGCAAACTCTACCAGTGACCTGCACATCTGTTTAAGGCTTCTTATGTGTTACTTTGTGAGTGAAATTTCAGCCTCACACTTCCCATGAGGCGCTTTCTGGCAGTTGCCTTTCCCATACACCTGTTAAATGTGCTGTAATTGTCTGTTAAGTACTAGTGAGCATTTCGGAAAGGCGTAGATGGAGGTAAGGGAACTGAGCCAAGTGGGTTTTTTGAGTTTTATTGCAGCTGGTTTGAGGCGAAGCAAGAAATGGAGAGACGGTGCTAGAGGAGGAAGATATGGGGAGGCGACGCTGTTAAGTTTTCATCTGTCATTGTGTCATGAAATGGAATTCAGAAAGTTAGAGAGCCAGTCAATGTGCTTACAGGTACAGAATGTCTGACACTCGCACACTCAGAGTCAAAAACTGCTCACAAAAAAATCTGGGGAAACTTCCACATCCACTTTCCCAAGCATACCATCGCTGTGTCCCTAAAATGATATTTAATTCAGCTTTTTCTCTTTTTATCCGGCCAGTTTTGTTGTACGGAAAATAAATACGAATTCATATCGAGCAACCAGAGGTGTGTATTTGTGCATTTAAAGGAAGATTGTATGTCTCAATATTATATAAATATATTTCTTGAACTTTTGGAATTACAGTATTAAATCTGGTAATAGAATTATTTCGTTTTGCACAAGGCAAGGAAGATTGAATGGTTGAAAACAACCTTTTAGTAGATGCAATGTCATCTTTTCCCTGATAGTTGTCAAAGAAAAGAAAACAGATGCGGGTAACAGCAGGATGTAGAACACCCTATTAAGTGTAATGGGGCTCTTCTTTAAAGCAGACATAAATAGAGAAATATATGTAGAGCGTGTATATATATAGAAGGCTAGTCAGAGCTGTTCACTGTTTTTGTAGACATATTGGATTTGCTTAGCTAGCAGGTCACAAGGTCGGCGTCTGTTCCTCAGAGCCTTTTGCTTCCAAAGCCAAACATCTTCATACCCATTGCTTATTTGAGTTTATGAGATGGCTCTTCAGGTCTCTCTCTTTATTTAAGTTTCTGTTGGAAAAACAACTGTCTTGTATCCATTGTGAAACACTGAGGATGTCAAAGAACAAATGATGATTGACAGCACTGGAAAAAACTCTCAAAGGGAGTAGTCTGTAGACTTAAAGACTGCGCATAGTTTCAGAAAGCTTTTCTTTATTTTACAAAGACTTCAATATCTAATTTGCACCCATATTAGAGTTCAACAAGCTCCGCCCCTTCAGTTACTATTAGTAGCCCTGCTGAGTTTTCAATATGCAAGATAAAAAACAGTAATTATTTTTCATGCACGTGTCCTCAATAATGGACACCACATTAGCTCATATCACTCTTACCTTTCATTTACATCAGTACAGAGAGAATCCAGTAGACATATACTCTTTCATAAGATTATGTGTCTAAATCGTCAGTAAGTGTCTGAATTCTTGGACCTATACAGCAGATACTTTTTATCTTCTTTGCCAGGCAGCAAAAAGTCCAGCATTCAGCAAATGCTCACTTCTGCTGAGACCAGGTGATTGAAGCGCCCAGTCTGCCCCCAAAAAGCTCTTCTGACTGTATTTTTTTAGGTTTTGTCGTCCAATGACTTTTGATGCATTCGTCTGGATGAGAGCAAACAGAATGTTCCTGTACACCTCTGCATTCATCCTGTTTCTTCTGTCAGCACTGAAATCATCAATAAATGGCAGCGTGCCAGTTCCATTGGCAGCCATACATACCCAAGCTGTAACAGAAGCACTGCCATGTTTGACAGATAAGGTGTTGCGTTATCTCATGAGCTGTTTTTCCAGCACATTTTTTCCTCTCTCCAATATTTTGATAGTGGCTTATTTTTGTTTCAACACTTTGTTTCTGAAACTCTGCTTCCTGTGTGTTTTGTAGGATGTGTGAACTTTAACCTGGTGTGTCTGTATTTGAGGGAACAATTGACTACTTGTTGCGAAGCCCGCTGAAGTTCTGATCAGGGAATCTTTCCTTGATTGTTGACAAGGAAACATTCGCGCCCACATTCTTGACTTGTCGTGAAATTATAAATGTTTTTTTCGTTTCCCTTTTTTTCACCATGGAAATAATTTTCCACTTACCTACAAGACATTTGCGCTTCAGCAAAAGAATTCACTAGTTAGCTTGCTATTTGAACATTGAGAAGTGTGCTAACCTTTGCAGTTTAAGCACCATACATCTCCCACACAGTCTATATATTATCTACTATGTGCCTTTACTTGCTGGAGACATTTTGCGTTAAAAATGTAATAATAATGCTGTGGTATGCATAGATACCTGCCTGTAGTGGTTCAGTATTATTTAATGTGGGGAAATGATATTAAAACAGAAAAATAAAAACCTGCCTAACCCTAAGAGGTATAAGGCTTTGATTTAGCCTTTTCCATTTCTCCAAAGCTGTGTTGAATAGCAGCTTTTCTGTCTTTTGTTGTTGAAACAAAGATCAAAATGCCTTTTGACTTGGATCACAACACGGATTCCCCTGTGCTCCTTCTTTTCCCCTTTTTCCCCCCTTCTGCTTTAAAACAGAGTCTGGAGGCTTTCTAATAACTCCCATAAAGACAGCAGTTTCAGTGTAGAGGCATGAGGGAACAGGATAGATTTCATGCTCTGTGGCTTTAGTGGAATAAACAGGTTAGTGGAGTGAATTTTTGCATTGCTTTCTCCTTGTCTGGCTGTAACTTTGACCCTGTTATTCCACCATAAAACATGACCAAACGTGGCTGGGATTAGTCAGGACTTATTATGTAAAAATTTAACTGTCTTATTAGGTAAAATTATAAATCAGATCAGCAGCAGTAGAGAGACCTACTCTCCACATGACTCTATATAGAGTCATGCCTAATTTCTAAAATTTAAACTGACGAGTACTTACATAGCATCTTACTCAGTTTGAACATATAAAGCAAGAACCAGGTCCCAGTAGTCTGCTTGTCTATTGATTCCACTTATCATTTCTTGCACTTGTGCGACAGTCAGCTGATTTCAATGTATAGTGTGCATATGGACGTTACTTCTATTTTTTATTTTTGCACAATCGGATGAGAGTGCAATGATTAGCTGGAAACTGCATCAGCTGCATTATGTTGCTAACACAACTTCGGCTCTTTGGAAGCATCTGCACAGACAGCATGCTAACGCCAAGCTAGTCGAGAACCAAGGGTGAAAGGTCATATGTGTGTCCTCATTTGAATAGGGATTTATGTTGGTGTGTGGGACTGTAGCCTCAGTTTATATTGTTAAATGGTAATTATGAGACAGTGTGTTTCAGCTATTTTACAGTAAGATGAAAGTAATGTAATGATTTATTTTAATTAATGACGTTTTCCTGGGAGTAATTAAGTAACATACTGCAT
>VOQK01044037.1:16800-27780 GCA_015052645.1 Benitochromis conjunctus
CCTTCTTTTCTTTGTTTTCACTTTAGATGAGGGATGTTAGGAGGAGTTTTACAGCTTCTCCTATTGATAAAGACTCCCAATTACCATCCATACGACACCAAATTAAAATGACAGTGCTTTTTTGTTTGTTTGTTTGTTTTTAAACAAAGGACCCATGGATTTAAAAAAAACAAACAAAACAAATAAACCAAACATTTTTACAACAATTACAGGACAATCTGGACAATAAACTACCAGAACGTCTTCTGTAATTTTACACATTTATTGTGTAGTTTTACTGGTCTGGCCCACTGAAGAGCAAAGTGGGCTGTATGTGGCCCACTATATAAAATGAGTTTGAAATCCCTGCTTTAGATGTAGACAGATTTCTACATAAAGAAACCGTCAATTGAATGTTATGCAGAAATTGCTGCTATCTTGTGATAAAAGTATAGAAACTTTACGGAGAAGAACTTGAATTTGTGGCTGAAAATTTGTTTCCCAAATGACAGTATATGTGACCACAGAAAGTATGTGTGCTATGAGAATTAGTGCCACTGTGATATAACCAGAAGCTGAAACTACCTGAAGAACCTACGCAACCCACCTCAGCTCTCCTCAGTTTTGCCATTTCTTTGATTTTCCTTAGCTGCACCTCTTCTTCTCCTTCCTCCTCCACCTCCTCTTCCTGCTCCTCTTCCTGATTGGTCTGGCATGTTGGAACCTTTGGGACTGGTGGCATGGTAGCCAGGAGCGCAGGGAGAGTGAAACAAGACAGAAAGCGTGCCTTCAGCAACTGGTAGGCAGGATTATTTGAGAAACGCTCAGCTACCAGCTGACGCACTGCTGCCACCAGCTCCTCCTCCTCCTGCTGGTGCAGGTGGTCAGAGGTGACAGGGACAGCTGCAGTGGAAACTGCAGAGAGACACAAACAAACATGCCTGAGAACAACCTGAACAGTCTCTGGAGAAAACTGTCAATTATTAAACATTCAGCATTTAATATTTTATCAACAGAGAATTTAAAGAGCAGGAAACGTCACCTGCTGTCAGGTCGTATTGGTGTGTTACCTGGTTGTTTCTCAGCGGGTGTGAAGTCTGAGGTGGAGTCCGGCAGGTCTGGTGGAGGTTGAGGTGGAGGCTCATTGGAGCTGTTCTTTGTGCTGCTGTCAGGCTTGGAATTGGTCTGGGGCCATCTGGGTTTGTGGCATTCACGAAGCAGCTGCAGGGACGACCTGGTTAGGGACTTCTTGGCACGAAGCAGTGCACTGAGCGTGCTCAGATTGCTGACAAAGGGCGGAAGGTAGGGCAGGGACATGCCCAATCCTGGTACTACCACCCCTCCCGACCCACTTAGCCAGTCATTTATGGCTGCTGGGGGTTCCAAGAACATAAGAGAGTGGTCGATCTCCAGCACCTCCTTCCTCAGTGGTCTGGACTCTGGGGCATCTGCTCTGACTGTGCCCCACAGTGAGAAGTTAGTGGAAGACAGTGGGGGACAGAAAGGAAGGGAGTAGTAGCCATGGGCTAGGTCAGACAGTTGCACTGAAGATGGGGCGAGAGGTTTTGGGTTACAAATGGGTGGCTCAGGAAGTGGGTGAGGCTGATTTGGAAGGGTTATCGGTACAGGCACAGAGGACCATTTAGGTGCAATTGGCCGCAGGCCTCTGGTGGTGAGCTGGACAGGTGATGTGGCTGTGCGTTGGTTTAAACTACTCCCTGGAGAAGAAGGGACGGTGTTTATTACCGCCAGCTCCAGGCCTTGGGGCGGGCCTTGTGCAAGCTGGACCAGGCCTGTAGGAGTCATGACCCACATCGACTGACCCGGACATAAATGCAACCTGGGCACCGGAGCAGCGACTGGAGTCTGTGTGCTCGCCTTCTCTTTAGAGTGTGCACGGTGAGCGCTGCCAGCGCCACGAGAGCGCTTCTGCTGAGGAGACGAGGTAGAAGATTTTTTCTTCTTGGCTTCAGCCTGCAAACATAGACCAAAGAGGAAACAATCTGAAGAGGCGACAGATACCAGCTAATCAAAACTAGCAAAAAACCTGCGGCATCGGTCTCCTGCTTTCTTCAACTTCAAATCTTTTGCAGCCATTTTGATGGCAGCTGTTCGGTATTTTGATGGAAAACATTTACCTGATCCTGGGTCCAGACCACAGGTTAAACTGATTAGAGAGCCAGAACACACTGCTGTGACTTTGCTGAGACACCTGACAGACAATATGGCTGTCCCTGACCGATCACAACTCAGGCTGCAGGCAGAAGCTTTTTCAGGATCGTGTGGGGCGTGTATTTTTAAAGAGCCCTGAGAAAATGCTGTTGTCATCCACATGAAGAAATTGCCGTTTAAAGGCAACTAGGTGATTACAGTACCTGTACATGCTTTGCCATTGTTGTTGTAATTATGTGACTAAATGAGGAATGAAGAACAGCACCTCGTCTTACCTTGGCCTGAGCATCTTCCTGCAGAGCTTTGGCTTTACGAGTCGGCTTTCGAATTCGCTTTCCGTCCACACCTGTACTTGTCCTGCCCACACACTGGTCATCCTCGTTTCTCATCACTTCCTGCTTTTCTGCTGCTTGCCTCTGTCTTTTCTTCCCTCTGGCCTGGCCATCGGGAACATTGCTGTCTGGCTGCTTTGGGACTCGACAAGGCTGACTTGAATCAGCCTTGTCCAGAAGTGGTGTTAAAAATGTGTAGTTGTGGTCGCTGGAGTTTGGGCACGAACTGGAGGAAACAGCATGTTGACTGGTCACACTGGAGGGGAGTGGGACTAAACTAAAGTTTAGAGTTGAAGATATGGCTCCGTCAGAGGGGGAAGGTGTGGCAGACTGGCGTGATGGGAAGGACAGGTTCACAGAGGTTGAAGAGTCATTCGGTGTGAGATGAAGAGATGTGACTAATGAAGAAGAGATAACATCGACTGCATGAGCTGCAGGAGGTCTGGTTTGGGAGGAGTGAACAGTCTGAGGTAGCTGCTGGATGGGAGCACTGGCCATCGTTAATGAAGCTGACTTCGCTGTCTTTTTTACTTTAGCCTAAGCAAAACAAAACAAAAACAGAGATTAGCCAGCAAGATCTAGATGGGATTCTGATGAGAATGGAAATCATGAGACCATGATGTGTCCTGAGTGGGTGTGCTGTGTGCTAAACTTGTGGCAACAAAGAAGGAAATGGTGAAGAATTTCAGCAGAAACTCAAAAATTATACCAGGGGAAAATAAGCTGTATGTAGAAGTTGCTGAAGAGCTGACTTGAATTGGGTTTGCTACAATGTCCTCCCCATCAGCACCTCTAGTACTCTGCCAAACCGATATAGGGCTGGATCAGGTGACCCTGAACAGTCTTTTAGTTATGCTGCAATAGGTTTCGTCTGCGGGGGTGCTGCCCTTCTCCGAGCCTGCTTCTGCAGGAGGTTTCTTTCCACTGTTGCCAAGTACTTTGCTCATAGGGAATCGTTTCTTTCTAACACTGTAGAATCTTTTCTTTAAAACATAAAGCACCTCGAGGCAATGCTGTAGAAATAACACTGAACTGAACTGAACTGAATGAGTCGTTTCATATTTTGAAACTGTATGCATGCAAATGTCTGTATGTATCGCAATGTTTAAAATTATATTAAATGATGATTTCTGGGTTATTTGGGGATTTTTTTTTTTTTAATACTGGAGAGCTAAAACAATAGTAGCCTGTGAAATTGTATACTTAGTGTGGGAAAGTTTGCATGGTTATGGCAGACTCGTGCAAGAACGGGGTGCTGACAGTAACTATGAGGTTAGACCAGCAGTAGCAGTCATCAGTTTGAAAATGATAGTGCTCTTTAATAACACTTTACAAACTTCATGGTGAAGTGTTGTAAGGTAGTCATGACAGTATTTTGGTCTGAGCAACATTTGAGTCATAGGAGCAATAAAAGCTAACTGATTAGATTACATAACTTAAAAACTGAGCTCAAAAAAGGCAAGTACCTTGTTCCCAAAGTTTCTAAGTCTCTTTGTAAGTAGAACAAATCCAGCATGAGTGAAAACAGCAATTTAATTGTTATACTTCAAGTCTAAAAGATAAATAATGCAATATTTTTTGTAATACAACCAACTAGAAAACAAGCAAAAATAATAACCTGTATATTCATTGATTGGAAGAAATCTAAAAATGTTACCTTTGCTTTAGTGACTTGGCGTGGAGCTCTGGCCTTCTGACTGAGATTCAGCGTCTTCTTTCTGTCCTCGCTCCTACTAACGTCTCCCTCCACACCTGTATGTACAACCCCATTCTGACTCTTGTGATTCTCTGTTTGCTCTTTTTCTCTGGGTAGATTTAGGGTGGAGGGTGAAAGGCAAAGTTGGCGGGGGCAGGCAGCAGGGGAGAGGACAGCAGTTTGTGAGGGGCTAATAGATACAGGCTGATTAAGGAATGGGGGCAACGAGGCTGCGAGGCTTTTGGTCAAAGGTACAGCCTGTTGGTTACAGGTAGAGGTGACATTCTGGAGCGCTGAGACCACAAGAACTGGAGTGGTAGTTGGCCTCTGACAAGTAGCAGGAAGAGGAAATGGAGAAATGGTGACCCCTGTATGCCGAGATGTGCGTTGAGCTGGAGAGAAAGCAGCATTCAGCTGTGAGTCAGAATGAGGAATTGAGGCAGCCTGCGGAAATGACATAGGAGCAACTTGAGGACGCATGTTAGGAGGCACCTGAGTAACATGGTTGGGTTGGTTCTGAGGAGTCATTGATGGGTGGAGCTGAGAAGGAGGAGTTTGTCTGCACCTCCTGTCTGCCTCAGATGCCTCCTGCATGCCCAAATTTATCCGCTGGAGTATTCCTGCCACAGTGTTTGGATTCTTAAGTTTGCCAGAAGAAGGATTGGAAGGTGGAGTCATGAACGTCACCCCGCTCTGCCTCTGCTCTATCACCTGCTTACACCCCATGACATCCACGTTCATGACTTTGAGGAACAGTGTGAAGATGGACGTTGAAGAAAGCTCTTTCTTCTCTACTCGCTCCCTCAGGACATCTGCTGCCGTTCTTCTGGTGCTGGCTGGGATCAGCAGGTTGCCAATCCATGGTATCACTGCAGCTTGAAGCATGAGGTCTACCCCCTGGCTAGTCATTCCTGTCATAAAGAGTGGCCTGCTGGTTTGTGAAGTCTTTGCCTTATATTTAGCCCTACTGTAAAACCTCCGTGCTTGATTGTGCAAGTGGGAACGGAGCTGGTCAGGTGGCACCATCATCATGGCGCCGCTGTTGTGGCGTTCTTCCCATCGCAGCTCCCTGGGATATGGTCCGATAATCACGGAGCGTCCAAACTTCCCCACAATGGTCGACCGCATTAAATTGTCATTGTGAGACTCATTGGAGGAAGGCAACATCACTGGACGAAAGTTCAGGAAAGTAAATGGTTGGGCTCTTTCAACTGGAATCCATTCTCGCAAGGGTTGGAAAGTGTATTCTTCCTCCAATTCCTCCTCCTTCTCCTCCTCTTGCACCTCCACTAGTTTCTCCACTTCTGGTACCTCTGTCTTTTTCATCTTCTTTTTCTTCTCATCATCACTGTCCATGTATTCTATCACCATCTCTTCCTCCTCCTCCTCCTCACTGATCACTTCTTCTTTTATTGCCTTGAGGCGTCTCCTGATGTTGTTGTTGGTTTTAGGAGCCGCCTTCTTCTTCTCATCTCCCCCATGTTTCCTCTGTGGTTTTCTAGCACAACCTAATTTCTGTTTTCAGAGAGTTAAAAAGATTATTTGTTTCAGTTTCCATGGTTCCTAAGTAGTGATTTATTTAAGTTATCATTACTACCTGCATCTCCTGCCAGTGGTTATGCTGACATTAAATAAAGTAAATTAATAAATGTGATATGACGATATATATCGGATGACGAAATGAAAATATAATTTCATATTATACGCTATCATTTGTTTAGTGGTGTCGAAAAATACACTGTTTACGGCAATATTTTTTCATGGTTTGGACGGTCACCGTGTGGATGCAGGCACAGAGAATACGAGCAGAAAGAGTGTGGAGAGAGTTTATGGATGAGAAGCAACAAATGCATTGGTCAAAACACTGGACTCCAGGTACACGACGCCCAGCTGAAAACACTTCACACAAGTCGAGTTGCCCGAGATTCACAGAATCTACAGAAAATGCACTATTTTGCGATCTATATCGTTATCAGGATACGAGAGTTTGGTCATATCGCACAGCCCTAGAAAGTACCATTTGGTATCTTTCCTAACATAATAACTATTCTTTGATTATTTTTGTTTTGGTTTCATCTCGTTTACAGACCAACATCCCAGAAGTTAGAATTTTTCCGAACCACCAGCTGACTTACAGACACAGGTAATCAGGTAATGTTATGTTAATCCTCTCACAAGGAGGATTAACATGATGACAACAGGTCATGTACCGCATCTGAAGCTTTGGTCATTTGCCTCCACGTCCTCATACACTGAGCATCGATACGGTTGGGAATCTCAGCTGCGATCTTCGCCCAGTGACCTGAAAGAAACAAACACACGTACACACACTAAAATGAGTTCAAACATGCAAACACTTGGCAGCAGAGTGTGTCACTGCAGCTGCTTACATGTTTAGTGCAGAGTTTTATTTTTCACTGGATATTAACCAGGAAAATGGCCATGCAAATTAAGATTTAGCAAAAAAATTCATGTTATCAGATCACTTTAAAGCAGAATCTCAGCATCAAAGTGTGTGAAAATGTTATGTTCTGAACTGAGAAGGTTTAAACAGCAGCTGGGTGGGGCTTCTGTGCTCACAACTAGCTATTTCCCACTGGCGCCAAGTGCTTACTAATAGTGGGTTGTCTGGTCATTAGAGTTTTCTCTGTATTATTGTAGGCCTTACAATATAAAGATAATTAAATGACAATTGTTGTGATTTGGTGCTAGGAGGAGGAGGCTGCTGTATGCTGCAGCTAAAGACAGAAGAAAGCTGCTATGAAAAGGCCGTTCTTAAATAAGGGAAATGGGGAGAAAAGGCTGAGGTATGCCAAATTACACAAGAAAAAAAATATATATATATCAGTGGTAACATGTTAATTTATCACTGTGGGGAAGGTCAAGAGAGAGGTACAACAGTGAATGTTTACAGTCATCTATAAACCACACTGGAGAAGCCACCATGGTTTGGAGCTGTATTTCAGTCAGTTGTGTGGAACACTAGCAGACATGGATTGGCCTCCCCAGATTAATATTATTGAAGCAGTGTGGGATCATCGTCACAGAGACGAGAGCAAAGGGTAGAAACATCAAACAGCTCTGGAAGTCCCAGCCTGGAGAACTACAGCAGAAGATCACTGAAAAAAAGACGCCTAAGAGTTGAGGCTGTGTTGAAGAACAAAGATCGTCAAATGCCAATTACAAATTGTACAAACTTTTGTTTTGGCCTTGTATACTATATTTCCATTTATTGGTGTACTGTCTTTCAATTTTCCTATTAAAATATAAATGGTTTGGGCATCTGATAAAGATGCCTCCTGGGTGAGGTGTTCCAGGCATGTCCCACCAGGAGGAGGTCCTGGGATAGACTCAGGACACGCTGGAGAGATTATATCTCTCAGCTGGCCTGGGAACGCCTTGGTGTTCCCCTGGACAAGCTGGAGCAGGTGGCTGGGGAGAGGGAGGTCTGGGCTTCTTTGCTTAAGCTGCTGCCCTCGTGACCCGGCCCCGGATAAGCGGAAGCAGATGGATGGATGTATACGTTTATAAAATCTTTATAAAAATCTACTGTCAGTAATGTTTATGAATGTTTATATTCTGATGAAAATGATTTATGTTCTCATTCTGTTATAAGTCAGAACAGAAGTGATGCTCCAGGAAAAATTTTAGGCTTGTGATTTATGATTTTGTGTGATTGTAAAAGCTGCTGCTGTTATTCTGAAAATGTTGCATAAACATGTTTTAAGTATGCTGCTCTCTAGGCATGTTTGTGACCCACCGACTCCATGTTTCTCCACCAGCTCCAGTAGCAGCTCTCTCTCCTTCCTGTCAAATGGGCCTCTTTTTGTCCCCGCCTTCAGACAGTCGTAATACCTGCAAGCAACCCCACGCACATCTTAACTCAGATCCAGATTATCACACAGACTCTGTTCAGTTCTCCCAGTCAGGTATTACCTGTCTCTGCAGCCTCCATCAGTGCGACCAGGAACTTCCAGCCTGATCTTCCACCAGTTCTTCTCGCCGTGACGAGCCACCGCTTGTAGCAGAAGCTGACAGACAAAGACTGGTCAGTAACCAGATATTATCATATTTTTCAGTACAAATATAACAAATATCCATAGTAGGTTCTAAACTGGGACCCTATGCAGCAGAATCTCATCAGAGGAAGACAAACAAGTACTTCCCCTGTGAGATATATACACTACTGTTTGTATACTGATGTGGCTCTGCTATGGTGTATCCACTTAGTCCTCTGTGTACCTTATCCTCCTGCTTGGTCCACGGCCCTCTCTTCAGGCTCGGGTCTAAAACTTGGTTCCACCTGTAGATCAACTGTGCCGGGTCACGACCCTCCATGAAGTAACTCACTGGGAACAAAAGAGGTTTCAGAGTGTTGGCATATAAAACAAGCACATGCAATTCATCACTGACAGAGAGACAGACGGACTGATGTAACAGTGTGATGCAATTACTCTGTGTGTATGGAATGAAGTTCCCGATCCTCATCTTGTCCACCAACTCTCTCAGCAGAGCATCTTCAGCCGGAGTCCAGCTGCCATGCTTTAGAGAGCCTGAAACAAAACGCTGGAACATCTGAAGACACATGAAAGCCGTTCTTCCAGTCTGAGAGGGAGAGAGGGGGGGGGTCAAAAATAGCCACACATTTCAGACAGATGGACAGTGCTCCCTCCTGCTCACCCCCAGCTCTTGTGCAATGATCTCCCAGTGTCTCTCTCCGTGTTTCCTGCTGATCTCCTTCAGCTGCTGCACCTCCTCCTGGCTCCACCGAGTCTTATTAATGGACGGGTGGAGGAAGTTCTGCCAGAAACAGCGGATGTCCCCTGCATCCCTGGTCTCTTCAAACTGGGGATGATGGCAAAAGAAGTGATCACCTCAACACTCTGCACACGGCACACAACACACTGCATTCATCATCAGATTCACTAATTACTTCAAAACTTACATCAATGTTGGATATTTTCTGCCAGTCATATTCTTCAAATCGATCATCAATGAGCTCCTCTTCCTTCTTCTGTCTGATCATTCAGAACAGAGAATGAGATACACATTAAATTTAAACGGCTGAACATACTAGACTGTTACGATAAAAGGTTATTGATGGCAATGATTGCAGCAGTGGCTAATAGAAGAAGCTAACTGCCTGGTGTTATTCCAAATACTTGTTTCTTACTAGACTAAACTAAACCTGAACCAAGCGAAAACATTCTGGTGAATCACTGGCTTCCACTGGTGAAAGTTTTAGTTGAAGTTTGATAAATGGTAAATACAAAAAGTGCCTTTTAAAGAGCACAATTATTCATGAGCAACTATTGTTTGGCATCTGGACTTCTTTAAGTTTCTTGAAGACATTTCACCTCTCACCCGAGAAGCTTCTCCAGCTCAGAATTGAAAAAGCTTCTCGGGTGAGAGGTGAAATGTCTTCAAGAAACTTAAAGAAGTCCAGACGCTTTTCTTTCCAAGTTCCTTAGACTATGATGACCTGGATGACTGAGAACCTTCACAGACAGGTGCAGGTTCTGCAGCTCAGAGAAAATGATATCGTGACACAGTGAATCTAAACATTTCATGTGTAGCATTCAGATCCTACTAAATTCTGGGAATTTAATTAAAGAACAATGAAAAGTTTTGACTCGCAGAGCTCTTTAGGTTTAGGGTAATTGTCAGCTGTGCCGACATAGACTGTTAAACTGTTTGTTGGACTTTTACAGCTCTCTGATGTTACCTGATAACGTGACAGTTCCCGTTTCTTGTACAAATATGGACACACGTGGCCCTGCAAAAACACTGAAGTCCAAAATTGATATCCAGCTAACCTGAGCAAGTTGATTTCTCTCTCCAAACTGTCTATCTGCTCTCTGATTAGCTGCCTGTCTGCCTCCTCTACAGAGAGCAACTTCTGACTGAGGTAGTCCACTCTGAAATAGAAACAGGCAAACACGAACACAAAAACAAGGCAGACAAAATGTAATGATAATAAAAACAATCATATCAATAATAATAAGAACAAAGATGACAGCATGTAATGTTACTTGGAAAGTTTGGGCTGGACGAGTCTCCTCAGACTCTCTCTAGACACTGCATGGATCAGGAGAGTCTTCTGCCAGCTCTCCCCTAAGACACACAGATACAGGAGATGCTGAAGGGACAAACACCACTTGGTGGTAAAATGGTAAATGGTCTGCACTTATAGAGAGGACTTATGCTCATTTCCACTCAATGTTATTTTGGGGCTCTAATTTGCTTGATTGACAGTTGAAAATAATCTTTATTTATTTATTATCAGTACAACAACTTCAGCGGGACTTTACTTCAGTTCATCAGAATAAAACAAGCAATTTTAACTCCAGTCCCTTTAAGACACCTTTCGTTTGACTGCCTCTAGCACAGAAAGGTTTCTGTGCTCACAGGTTACAGCTCTCTCTTTAGAAAAAGCTACCTGAAGTGGAGCAGTCTGCCTGAGCTTACTGGTTCATAGGGATTACAGACCTTGTTGAAACTTTGGCCATGTTTAATATGAGTATCCACTATTGTAACTGCCAATAAAAAAAAAAAAAAAAAAAGTAACCAATTAATCAAACATATTGAATTTGCATAGCCTTGACCCAACTTTTACTAATTTGTTTTAAAATTTTTTTTGCATATTTGAGAATTTGAGATGTTCTTTGTATTATTTTCAAATTTAATGTATGGTTTAAATTACATGCTAATGCTAGTATTTAAGTCTAAACACCACTGTAATTAAAAACAGCCTCACAATGCACCTAACATGTTCATTTATTTGGTTTGTTTCACTTTATA
>VOQK01044041.1:1322-20652 GCA_015052645.1 Benitochromis conjunctus
CAAGGTAAGTGCCATCTAGTTCCATCTCAGAAGAGGCAGCTGTAGTTCAGGAATCATTAGAGTTCATTTGTTGGGTGTGGTCTGGCTGTACACATACCATGCATGGGGAAACTTTTTTAAGCAACTCAGGGTGCTGTCCACTTAACCACGCCTGGACGTGGAATGCAGCAGTCATACTAGAGGTCAAATGGGACATGATATTTGGATGCAAACTCTAATGGGATACTTAGAACCCCCATATATCATTCCCTCTATGCCCATATGTTGTCAATACAAACAATGGAAGTAAGAAACAGCTTACTTATGATCGGTCTATTGACCTTAAAGGAGAGGTCAGATGTCAAATGTGACATCATATTTTAAATCTTTACATGGTACATATTATTCATTGACAATAGCACACTTGTAAGAATCATCGTTTCTAAGTTAAAAGGCTTTTTGTCCATTTTCGATGAATAAATCATTAAGCTGACCCTGAAGACCTCGATGGAAATAAGCCAGATTTTTAATGGATTGTTAACATGAATCAACTCTACGCTCTACAAAGTTTTATCAGATTTCATTCAAAACTTTTTCCACTATTGTGTTTACAGACAGAAAGAATGAGGATACATGTATATATACATATGCATGCAAATGCTACCTTCTTGGCAGAGGTACGGTAATAAATTAATAGCCGCACACGTTCGGTAAAAACAATAATTGACCTTTTTTGTAATGGTGAAGCACTCCTTTACCACACTTTACAAAATAGTTGAAAACTGTTAACCACCAAACTCTTTAGCCATTACCATTTCCAAGCTATTCAATTAGAAACACACTGACAGTTACCCAGCTGTCGCCTCCTTCAGTTTAGGAAACCTCATTTCTCATAGCCTTCAAATATTTCAGATCTTAGTGGTAAAAGAGAGTCTGATAAAATTAACAAAATAGCAAAGTGAGATTACTGACAAAACCCCGCTACACTCTGAGAAAAGATCGCATCTTCACCCTCTAGTCTCTCTTTCTCTTGCCCTCCTTCTCTAACGCTGACGGATATCCAGCACTACGTCTTCACTCAGCCGTGCACACTTGCCCTCCCATTTCCCTGCTGAGAGGTCAGTGCTGTTCGTGTCTGCTGGAAAGCTTTCACAGGAGCCTCATCTTTAGCTACTCTGAGCTAACAGCAGGTAGTTTTGCTGTTGCCTCTGTTTGAAGTGATTCATTTCATCCCTTGACTTTGAAGTGTCTTTTACAATGAAGGAACATTTGTAATGTTGCTGAGTGTTGATTCAGAGTGAAACACTTGTTCTCAGTAGCTCCAAAATGATGGCAAGCGCATGACTTTTGCTGCTTAGGTCCCGAACGTGTTTCGGGGTTATTTCAGAATGTGTATCCGTTGCGTTATTGTCCTCTGAATGACCTTTTTTTTCTAGTCTTCTAAGCACAATTGGATCTAGTACAATATCATTCCTTGGATTGCTCTGCTACACCAATGATAAACAGTAATAATTCCCACTTTTGGGGTATGTGAAAATGATAGCATGGATGAATGGCATCCCTGCTGCCTCTGGGACCAGAGGACCTCAAAGGTTAGCATCAAAGCATTCGGGTCCATGACTCTCAGGTTAATGTACTCTAAATCTCTCCAAGGCAAACAAGTGAAAAGATGCCATTTGGATCTATGCATTCACGAGCACGCAGGGAGCTGTATTTCACTTTTACGATTTTCATCAGACGCTGATTTGCAGCACTTGTTTTGGAACTTATCTGAAGGTAATAGCGTCCTCGGTTGATTAACTTTATTAGATCTTTACCCAGTGGCCTCATTCTCTGTGCCTGTAATGCCGACTGATTAGGTGGGAACTGCAGGGCACCAAATTGCAGAGAAGGATAATGATTTACATACTGGAGTGATGAGAAAAATGGTATTAGAAGTTTTGAAATGCTATTAAAAATGTCAGTCGTAGACCTGGAGACACATACAGCAGGTGCAGATAAAACGAGAAGAAGCAGAAGAATCCTAAAACGGCATTCACGTATCAGGGTGTGCAAACAATTTAGGGGCACAAAATCCACATTCACAGACACAAACCCTGTGCACTTGAAAACACTGCACTCCAGCATGTGCGTTTACTGTACACACTGCCTCTCTGTGACTTGCACAGTGTGCATGTCTTTGTTAGAAGAGTGTTCATGAGTCACCACTGTCTTTACCCTAAGGCTCAGCATCCAGCCAGCTGAAGGAGGGGATGCATGTTTTATTTTTGTCTCTCTAATATGGCGTGAAGACATCATTATCTCGTAACGTTTTTTTTTTTTTTTCCCCAGCGCTTTTATTGTTTAAAATGGCACTGGATACGTGTATAACTTAAACTGTTTCATCATTAGACGTTCAATCCAGCGTGCGTCATTAGGTAAGGGTTTTGTTATTGCGAGCCTAAGCAGCGTGTGGCTGTATGAATCCTCCTCGGTGAACGAAGGATGTTATCTTTTCTGTCATGCTCATACCAGCACTGCCCATGGGGAAGAGGTGAGCATGCAAGGAACTTGGCTGATTGAGGGCACAGGGCACAGAGGCGAGCTGTGCACTGCTATGGCTGCCTGTGAATACTAAGGATGTCTCACAAGAGAATCTTTTGTCAGCGTCAGCGCCCTTTGAGAAGAGTCATAAATAGCACAGGGGGTGTGAGATCTTGTCTACAGTCCTGCCATATTATCAAGATTTCCTGTTTCAATGTTTAAAACCTCTGTACTTAACAAAAACTCATACATGTGCTTTATACTTACAACTCGGAGAAGAAAAAAAAACAACAAGATGGCATTTTTGGCTTGATAAATTATATCAAGCTAAAAATTTTCTAGCTTTTTGACAAAGTGGGGGGGTGATCATATTAAAAATGGCCACATCTCTCATGAAGTCATATACAGCCATACAGTCAGATACATTTTTTCACCTCTGGGCTCTGTTTGATGTAGGAGTTTTCTTCTTTTGGCTGCTCTCTTTAGGGGTCACCACAGTGGATCATCTGCCTCCATCTCACCCTATCCCAGCCATCCTCCTTTGTCACATCAACCCTCTGCATGTATTGTGGTCGCGGGTGTTTGGCCCACCTCTTTGAGTTTTGGGGCTTTCACGTTCTTTTTATTGTTAAATATTTTTTGTTTGTCTGTTAGTTTGCTTATTATTTATGTATTTTCAGTCTTCACTCAAAAAAAATAACTCTTTGAATGAACATAAAAAAAAATCATGGAAAGAATTTCCACATGATTAAATTGCTTTATTTGAGCATTATGCAATTCTGTTATTGCATGTACTTGAGTTGGACTACCTTAATTAATTAATGATGAATTAAGTTATTTGCTGCAGTTGAGTCCAACTTAATTTAATTGAGTTGATCCAACCCATGTAAATTACATTAGTCTGACAAAAGTACTTAATGCTAATAGAAAGCCATTTATTAATGTGGATATCATTTCCATGATTATTTTTAAGTTTTTTAAAGTAAAGTTTTAATGGATTTATAACAATTTCCACTCATCCATACTCTTATCTTTTCAAGGGTTCTGGGGAGGCTGGGGCCTATCCCAGATGTGATAGGGCAAGAGGCAGGGTACACCCTGGACAGGTCACCCACCTACCACAGAGAGAAAGACAAACATTTTGCACTCACATTCACACTTATGGGTATTTTAGAATCACCAATTAACTGTGGGAGGAAACCAGAAAACCCAGTGCAAACTCAGTCAGATTGCAGATTTGAACCCAGGACATTCTTGCTGTGAGGCAACAGTGCGAACCACTGCACCGCCGAGCTCTCAATCCAGACTTAAAGATAAGTAGGACAGCTATGATTACAAGGCTTGATACAGAATTTTTCTACGTTTTTGTCCTTGACAGGTTAAACCACAATAAATAACAACAGCATACACGTGGTGTGTGTATGCTTTTCTGCCTCTTATAACCCCAGTGATTTTACTGTGGTTTGAAATTTTGTGTATCTTGTGAATTCCATAAGTCCAGGCAACTAACCACTCTTAATAGATTGTATCATGTCACCTCAACAAGAACAAATTCAGTTGCTGAATTTCATGTAGATCCTACGTGATTTAATTACGTTCGCCATCAAATAACAAGTTAGACTCTTGTAAATGTAACAACCACACAATTTCATTATTTCTGAGTGTTCGGTGTTTAGTGCCATTTACTTTCTCTGTTGGTGTATTTTATTCCCTCAGTGTTTCCTATCTTATTCTCCTGTGTCAACTGCTTTATGTTAAGGTTTTTATTGTGCCTGCATTCTCCATTTAGTAATGGTCCTCACTTCCTGTTTTATTTTTATAGTTTCTTGTTTGTCTTGAGTTGAATTCACTTCCCCTCCTGTGTAACTGTATTTATATACTGTCATCTCTGACTCTTGACCCTTCTGTGTCCACTTCCCCATAACGACTTTGTAAGTAGGTAAGTTTATTTAAACAGTGCTCTTCACAGACACAAAGGTAGCAAAGTGAGATAATTAAAACACAACTAATATCAATGGAGAACCATTAAAACAGAATACAAATAAATAAAAACAAAAATACAACAAAATGTCAGCAGTGGGGCTGATTAAACAGAAAGGATTAATTTTTTTTTTTTTTTAAAGACTCCACAGAGTCAGGTAAATGGAGCTGGAGTGGTGAACTGTTCCTAAACCTTGGAGCCACAGACTGAAAAGCTTCGTCCACCCACTCTTTGTCTTGTGTGTACTCAAGCTCTAGTGCCTTTGTCTTTTGTCGCATCTGTTACCTCCTCTCTTTGTTTCCAGCCAGTTTTGGAGGTTATTTACTTTTCTGATTAACTTTCTTCATGAACTTTTCACCTGCCAAAATAGAAGCCCACTTTTGATTCTGCATTTAACTCCTAATTTCTACAATTCATGACAGTATGCCTTCCTTCACTAGATTCATGAGCCTTCTCCATGAGTTTGCTCTTTATTTCTGAGCTATAAATTCAGCATCTGTTGTCCAGAGCATCAACTACTGGTTCAAACCATCTCAACCCTGCCTCTCTAAATCATCAAGTCCAAAGGGCTCGACCTGAGCTCCCTCTCTGATCTACATATTTCTAATTTTCTCCTGTCTTTTTTTTTTCCGTCATCAAACCATACAGCATAGCAGGTCTCACTACCGTCTTGTAAATATTCCCTCATTTCACTCTTGCTGTTCTCTTTCTGTCACAAAACATCCCTGACACTCATCTCCACCCTGTGTGACGAGTGAGACTGAATATTTGTTTTATTTGCTAAACTTAGACGTTCATATAGTTTGCTGTTGACAAAACTGGTTAAGATGGAAAGTGGAATTCGGTTTACAATTGAAATGTTATATTTCTGTCGCTGTCCTTCATATCCTGGAGATGATGCTGAAGGAAAATACTTAAAGAAACAATTAACTACAGGACATTTGAAACTGTTTCTGTAGTAGCACGGGGATATTGAAAGGAATACAGAGCACCAGTTTCGAATGAGCAGGTGGGCCTTTAGAGTCGAGATGAAATTTGAGATTTTTTGGTTTGTTTGTTTTCCTTTAATTTCCATGTACTTTGACATTATGCAATAAATGATTTAAAAACAACAACACAGAATTTCTTTCATTTATATAAAAGCTACAACATCTTAGCTTATTTATCCATCTACTTTTGTCCACTAATTACAAATCGTAGTAGGCTACATAATCCCGTGCTGTATATGCAGAGATAGTGACCATAGCTCTGCTGGTCTGTCCCTGTATAATCAGCTTTATAGCAGATTGATGGCACTAATTGAGTGCGACAATTACTTGCTGGCCCTACATTTCAACACCTTTTCTAACAGAAACACTGTCTGGTGTCATCTTAAACTTGTTCTGATTAGCTACAGAATAAAATTCAAGATCTCCTCACATGTAAAATCAAAACCACTCAACTTTTTTTTTTTTTTTAAATCATTACTTTACATGGTTCTAAAATTGTGTTAGTATCTCAGTATGCCTCTACCTCTCTCTCTTCAAAGACTCACATTTGCCAGTTAGTAAAATATCAAATAAAATTTGGTATTTATTTTAGATTCCTACTCCTGCCTTCCTCTGAGGACAAAAAAAAGAGTTGTTCCCAGCGCTTTTATGTCTGTGCTGGATTATGTTGATGTTATTCGTGTGCAGGGATCCTCGCAGTGTTTACACAAGCTTGATGGATTCATCACAAACCTCAAAACTCTTGTTATTACACATTGTATGCTTGAATTGGATGAACTGCTTGTCCTCTTGTAAACTCGTGCACAAGAACAGGTTTCGCAGAGCCTACAGAGTTACGTCCTTCAAAAACATATACAAAAAATATGTTTTTGGTCCCATGGATGAATTGGAGAAAAAAGAAGGGGACTTCTAAAGATGCTGCTTGGAATCAGTTGCAAAAATCAGTTCAGTCTTAATGGGTTGGTCTCACCAAATGACTAGAAGACGCAGTCACATCTGTCTGCAGCTGTATGCATGACCCTTATTACCCTTGTTTTATGCTTAGCTGATTCTAATGTCTCTTTCCATGTGTATACTTGTTTAGTGTGAATACCTGTGTGTACTGCACATAATCCTGATTATGCTGCTGCCTACAACTTAGTGAGTGCTCCTGCAAACAAGTTTAGATTAAAACTATAATCATAAATGATAATAACAATGGAAATGGCACCAAAATCAGTTTCACTGAACTGTGAATATTTGGGCCTCGATTGGATTTGTGATTATAATATATGAATATGTAGGTCTTTCAGCGATACAGCTTCAGGTCAGGGAGAATTTGCAGAGGTAAGACAATGGGAGAAGCTCCCAGAGGAACATCATTACTTTTTTGCCAAGATTTTAGGTCACAACATCAGAACAGAGTTGGGCCAAGAAAAGAGTTTTAGATGGGAATACGCTGTGTATAAATAGGTATATTGCACAAAGGTACACTGCTAGAAATCTCATCGGTATTCCATGCAGGTTCAGTAAAGGTTTGAAATACTTTTCAGATTCTTTCTGCTCTACAGTAACAAAGCTAAGTAACTCAGTAACCTCAATCTCTTCCACACACCCACACTGGTAGACACACACGAACGACAACGTAGGAATCCCGACTCTCCCTCCTTTTAAAATGGAGCAGCCACCCAGTGCGTCAGTAACCTGATTACCCCAGCTGTCAGTCTGAATAAGGCCAGGCTTTGGGATCCTCCCGTCGTCTGATCCTCACTACAGGATAGAAGCAGTCCTCCTTGAGATATTGGAAACCTTAGAGCAGGACGGATACAATCACGGGGAAGAGGACAGAACTGGCAGGACCAGCAAAAGTCAGCAGGTAAGATGCAGTCGTTAAAAAGTCTTTGATTCTGGCTTCTGTGGTTCTGATGAGTCTAAGTTTCCTAAATATTTGGGAGTAGATTATATATTAAAGTGGACACATTTTCCCAGTATGTTTTATATTTACAGTATAAACACATATGCTTTTTGCATATCTAATCTTATCCTGAGTTACCCTCCCAGATTTCTTTGGGAGTATTCTCTTTTAGGCTTTGTATAACTAAAAAAACTGACTTGAACTGATGATAAAACTGATTTTTTTTTTTTAAATGGCTAACTGTGTGGATAAAAGCAAGTGTAGGAGTATCAAAGTGAGCAGCCAGTTAGTAAGGGGAGGGCTACAGGATACAACTAGTGGGTGGACCTTGATTATTGTTTCCGTGCACAACAAGTCTCTCACTTGTGCTGCCTTTCCCTCAAAACAGGAGAACTTTGAATGACTTTGAGTGAGCTGCTGCGCAGAAAGATTAACTGAACCTTCAACATCTTTATTTCATTAATCTGCATTTTCCAGTACATCTGTTGGCTTTCCACAACTACAAGCTTAAAAGCTCCACAAAGACTTTGGATCACCTTCTGGACTGAAGTTAGAGTACTGCAGAAAAACACTGAGCTGCACTTGGCAGCTCCAAAAACAATGGCAGAGTGCACACCGGATGTAAACCCCACCAAGGTGATCCAGAATCCAGAGGGTGACATAAAAGAGCTGAGTGAGGTTTCAGCTGAGTCTGCATCAGCGGGAGCAGTCAAAGTCAGACCTGCAGACGCGGGGCTGATTCGAAGTTTGTCCAAGTCGGACTCTGACTTGTTGGCATCGCCACTCGGAGAGGAGGATGGTCTGGTTGGCCGAAGTGGGTCTGTGTCTAACTGCAGCGCTGGGCAGCCGTCCATGGAGCGCATGCCTTCCTTTGCCTCTGAGTGGGATGAGGTAACACTCAAGTTCTAGGGATGGGGACAAAAGTGGGAGGGTGTAGAGGACAGAGGGAGTGGTACTGTCACTCTTTAGGCACTCCACTTTCAAGTGGAGTTTGTTAATGTCTTTAAGAGAGAGTGTGTTAGCAAGTGTGAATGTGTGAGGAAAAAAGGGAAAACCAATAAGAGAAGTAACTCTGGATTAGTGTGAAAAAAGACAAATGAGAACAGGCGAGGCAGTGCATTTCATGCTAGAGGAAGGAAGGAAGGAAGAGGGGGAGAGCGGAGGCAGCGCTATGAGAGCGATCAGGAGTCCAGCAGAAGCAGTGATAGAGTAACTTTACCCAGGCTGTCGGCGGAGAATGCCTGCGGGCGAGTGCTTGAATGCATGAATGGCTTGATCACTTGCACCGACCTCCCTGTAGCAGCCCTGGCATCCAAGACTAATTGGGCTTGTGCTGTCATTCCATATCCACTCAGTACATGTCTCAAGGGCCGACCCACGCTTCCACTGTCTCCTGCTCTCTTCTGGCTCCTTTTCTACGTCTTGCGCCATCTACTTTCAGCCCACTGGGAATGCCCCCCGCCCCACCCCATTATCCCCAAAAGCCTAAACTTGTGATTTCTGAGCACTTTGGAGCATCAATGCAGTACACCCTAAAGCACTGCAAAGACCACGAAATGAATAATCATTCCTTAGCAGAACTTAAATGGTTGGAGACAATGAAGACAATGGCTGACGACTGATAATATATTATTAAATTATACAGCTTAGAGGCAGAGCAGTACAATTTTTTTAAAATGTCCACAGCAAAGTAGAACATATCTGACGCTTCATGCCTGGTGATTATTCCCCATCACAATAATAACGTGTAGGATTTTAATCAGATTATCAGATTAAGTTTTGGCATAGTGCCATATGTCATCAAACCCAGCTGATATCGTGGCTAGCAAATGGTTTAAGTAGAACTAAAAGGCCTCTTAAGAAAAGGCTTTAGTTGTCTGCAATTTATGTGGGGCACTCATTTCTTCCTGCTTGCATGAATTTTTTGCTATCAGTGCTTAAGCAAGAGCTAATATTGGCTCCACTGATTATTACAACTTGACTGATTGGTTTCTTAAAAATCAATCTTTTTATGCAAAACAGAAGAGAAAATACAACTGTGCACCCAAATGAGCAATAAGAAACCCTTTATTTTATAAATTTGACAGTTTTTTTTAGTGGATACTCTTTCATTACATCCACTAAGACTGTATATAAAAGTTGGATGTAAAAAGTGACTCTAATGCAGATGTGCATTCTTTAATGTCCAGCAGAGAAGAGTGGTTGCAAAACAAAGTCACGTTGTATAGATGTCTTTGAGGAAACAGTGCTTCTGCTCTTTTACTCAATCTTATTAAATTTTATAATCTCACTTGCTAGCTTCAAGTGTTATTAAATACATCATCAAGCTCAAGTTGTAACTCGTGGGTCCAAAAGGAAAGTAAAGCAGGATATAGTATCCTATAACTGTGTAGTGTCCCTTAGTTCCTCGGTGAGCTCCACTGCTTACTTGTTTCATCCAGTTTAAAGCCCATAGACCAGCTAAGGTTTCACAACAGGACTTCACTTAAACATTGGGTCACATTGTGCTCACTACATCCATCTTTTATATTCAGTCTGTCATCCATCATTTTTGGTTAGGTTGGGACTCCATATATTATCAGATGTAATTAAACCTAACACAAAACAAAGTAAAGTAAATTAAGATGTTATAATTCGCAACATGCAACAGAAGGACAGCAGTTATTTTAGTTTCTTTTAGATTTCATTGATTTAATTGCAAATAGTGCAGTTTCAAAGAAGGTTTATGTTTGTATGCATGACTTTTAAATGACAATTAAATACAAAATGCATTCCCTTGATGTGAATGATACCCCCACAGGCTCCAGAACTCATGACTGCTTCCTAAAAGTTTAAAAACCTTTATTGTTATTTGAAGTGTAATATGTTGACTGCACTGGAAAGTTCAAAACTGCCATATGCCTGTTGGGAATAGGTTGGGGAAATCAGTTTTCTTTTCAAATTTTCTTCTATATTTTTAATTGATTTTATTGATATTTTAATTGACCATTTTCTTAAAGAATGCTCAGAGCGAGTTGTTACAATAAGTCTTACCTAAATCTATCTCACTGTGACCATCAGTAAGACAGCTGACTTGTTTGTCATGATCAAGCCTGTTTGGACTTTTAAAACAATTTAAAAATTTTGAAGATTTATCTTAAACTAACCTTGAGTCATGTTTTAATGACAGCATTTCTTAAAATATGTTCACATAAAAAAATATGGGTCGTAACACATGTTACAACAAGGGCGGCAATGAAGCACTTTAGGGGTCCAAGACATCTTGAACTTCTCTTTGTCAGCCAGTCTGCCTGTTCTCCGCTCCACCCCTGGTCTCTGACAGCACTGTTTACCCAGGCTATGTTGGGTGGGGTGTCCTGTTCTCAAGGGCATCCTGTTTTGCAGCTGTCCCGGAGTGTCTGTTTCTCTTCCACATTTCAAGGGATTTGTTTGGGTTGGGGATATGGGTGTGGGTGAGGCTGAGGGCAAAAGTTAAATCACTTTGTGCATACATGCGTTTCTATACACTATGTGTATATACAATAGCACCAACACTTTGGGAGACTTACGCCACATTTTTATTGCATTAGCAAACAAAACACAGCTAGCAAAAGCATTACATTAAGCACAAAATGTTTGTTATGCTTAAGTTCAAATAAGGACAAAAAAGTACTTGGATGCTCTCTATAGCATCAAAGTCATAATATTTTAGTATTTGCTTTCTGTCCTTTTACTTGTAGAACAGCTTGACATCATCGGGACATGGAATCTGTCATTTTCTGTTAATAGCTATGGTGAAGTTTTTCCATCAAGTTTCAGTCAGCAAAGCTTTCAGTTCATGCAGACAAGCATGTCAACAAGCTGGCTTTTTTTCTCTCCCTTAGGTGCTCTAAGGACTCTCGAGGAGTCGCTTTTGAGTCATCATCCTGATAAAAAAAAGAAAAAAGAGCTTATTTTGGTTGCTGCCCTTAAAAGAGAGTTCATGATTCCTTCAGTGAATATATACAAGTTCACCTGAGCACTGCCCCAAACCTGCATGCGTCCTCCACCTTGCTTTATCATAGTGCGGCTATAGTCTGACTGGAGATTCTCCCCCTGGCTTTCTCCATACCACCTTTCTAGCATTAGATCCTTGTATGTTGAATTTAAAACCCATCCAAAAATAACACAGGTTTTAAAAAGCCTTACTGTGCATGTTCTTTTGCAAATTTAATCCTCGCTGCCCTATTCTGTAGGCCTACAAATGGTTTCTGTCTCTCCCTCTGTGCTCGCTCTTTCTACTCAAAAGCCCTGTGAACTGAATTGTGTCTTGTTATTCTTGTTGACACGTGATATGATTCTTGTGGCAGTTTCTCACCTGTTCCTCTTCGTTTTCCTCACTGTTATGTAGTTGAGTCATTGGTGCTCAAGCCTTTTTAATCTTTTTAACTATAGACCAGGCTGTGAGGGATAAAAGATTGAGTTTTGCTCTTTTAATGAACATTGGTAGCTTACTTCACTCATGTTTTCTGTGTTTACCAATTTTGCAGTTGCTGCTGAAAGATCTTTTATAGTGGATGTATAAAACCAGTGACCCTAGGCATGAAATTGCCTTATAGATCTTACTGGAAGTTTGCTGATCCAATTGCTGAGCCAATGTATGTCATAATGCAATCAGCCACCACATTAAACATGAAAACATTAATGCAACTTACAAGGCCTAGAGGGGGACTGCGCTTCAGGTCATATAAATAAAAACACTTTCATGGCAGTATGTGTACACAAAGACAGCCAAACTGTATACAAATACTGGCATTCAGATCATCTCATTAAAAAAAGAAACCTTTGAGCTCAATAACCCCATTGATACATTTAAAACATTATTGTATGTGGCACATTATCTAAATAAACCATCTTTTTTGTTCTCCTATATTGATATTCTATGAAAATTTTATTTAAACAATGATAAGCATTAATTCCTGTGATGAGAAAGCTTTCCTTTCTGGTACTGTGGATCAGAAATCTTCAGATTAGCCATTAGTTCAGGGCTTAAAGTTGTTGGTGTAGAGAGTGATATTACTGTGTAATGCTTTGGCGCATACAAATCCTTGTGGATTTGTCTGTAGTGTGATTAAACTAAGCTTTAATTAAGGAAAATACTCAGCAGAAAACCTCAAAGCCCTGAAATGGCAGACATCTGCATGGTGAGTGGTGCTGCTGCATCTGTTGTTTCACATTTAGGAGGTCCTGTGTTTGTCCTGTCAGCTGTTGCTGAATTACTAAGTGATATTGCCATGTGGCTAGGACCTGCACCTTTCATCAGGATTTCTGCCTAAAGTAAGATTGTGCCCAAAAAGTATGTATTAGCTATAGATTGTGCTTATACATTTTGACTCCATACAATTTTGCTTTATTGAAAATTCATGAAACGGAGGAACAATGACATTTCTTGCATCCTTCATCTTTTTGTAATTGTCCCAAAATCTGTTTAAATATGAAAACTGTATTAGTCATTGTCATGGTCCTGGGTCGTGCCCAGTGTTTTGAGTTTCCTTATATTTTGCTATTCATTGTTTATGTTTAAGTTCATCTTGCCATCTTCAGCTCCTAGGTTGCTCAGTTATAGGTCTTTGTCCATTAGATCCCTTAGTGTCATTACCCCCTGTGTTTAAGTCTCTTTTGTTGGCTCGTGTGTCTAAACCTGTCTGGTTTCGTGTTTGCGTGTTTCACGTTGTCAAGCTCGTGTCATGCTGTTATGTTTCCTGTTTTATTGTGAAAGTCTTGTTTCTATGTTCATTGTGCTTAGTGTTACTTTTCATCATCGTCATGATGTTCATTTTTGTCAGCTGTTTCCCCATGTGTTTCTACTTCCCCTGATCACTTCCTGTGTGTATTTAGTCTGTTTTCTTTCAATCTTTGTCTGTGTTATCTCCCCTCATGTCTAATCATAGTCAAGTCACAATTTTCTTTAGTTTTCCCAGTTTGGGTTCTAGTTTAGTTTCGCCACTGTCCTTACTTTGTTTTGCCTTCTTGTAATCAGCCATAATAAAGGCTCGTTTTCCGTTTGCCTCCCTTCCTGTCTGCTTTTGGATCCGTACCTAAAACACACTGGCGTTCACCGCCGTGACAGTCATATACCTTGGTTGGAAAGTTGTGTTTTATTTCCTTTCTCTCAGACACAATAAGCACAGGTGAGTTTTATTCCAGTGTTTAGAACAGGTCTCATGACCTTGTAATGAAGTATTTCCTTCTTTTGATTCTCTAATTTTTTTTCCTTTGTGAATTTGACTCTGTTAGCCACTGCTCCGTTTTAATTATTCCCCCCCCCCCAGTGATGTGCCATGCGCAAAAGCGTCGGCTCTACGAGCCAATGCTTTGTAGTGAATCAGAAGAGCCAACTCTCATGGAGTGAGAGCCGGTCCCGACTTTTTTTGTAACGAGGTTTGTTGTGTTGCCACATTATTAAACTGTCTTCCCACATATATCGCACACAGCATAATTTCTACGGTGAACGTAAACGCAGTTATGATCTGTGAACAAAGTCAAGATTGCGTGTTTTGTGCCTCGGGTTTCTCATTGGCTCACACTCTTGTGAAGCCGTAACACGCACATGAATGAGAAGGGGAAGGCGATTGTAGTTCCTATTAACAGGGTATTCCCGACTAGCCCGCTGATTGCCTAGTTTACTTTTTGTCTGCATGTCATATTATTTACGATTAAAAACCAAAAAGTTGAATCAAATGAGATATGGATATTTTCATATGGGAATTGATGCTGCAACATGAAACGCTGGTATTGGAGGTATCGATATTTCACGATCGCTCCTGACGTCACTACCCCTCAGTGAGTGGTACAGTAGGCAGCAGTGAGAAGGAGAGTGCAAGTGTATCGCAAAAACACATAAATATGACTGACACCCGTAAACGAAGCAGCATCTGGCTGCAGTTTAAAGAAGCAGATACTAAGAGGAGAAACTGCATCAACCCCCTGAGGCATTTGATTTTTCTGAAGGTCAGCCTGCACTGACGACAAACTGTTTGGCTACTGAGTTTGGTTCTGTAGATTTGTTTGCAGTGTTTTGTGTTTGTGTTAAATTAAAAGTTTAATTAAAATATTCAACAAAAGTAAGAATACCTGCATTTGTAACAGAACAAATACACAAAATTAGGCGATTATAAGGCTTCTCATAAAAACGCTAAATGCAAAAGGGTTTATCAACACACAAAGCATTCATATTTGACAAGTAAGGCTAAAATATGAGGCTGCAGATGATAATAAATTAAGAGCCATTTGGGAGCCAAAAGAGCCGAACTTGCATCACTATGTCCCACTAGTGATAAGATGTAAGACGAGAAGCGCTGCCTGCTTCACTGTCGCTCAGGAAAGCTGGGGAATATAACAACCCACATTAAGTCGTCAAATTACTCCAACACCACTGATGACAGCAAAGTTTGAGGGTAAACCAAGTTTTATTGATTTGTGGTGTCTCGTAAAACCATCTGAAAAAAACTATTCAAGTTCAAATGTAGTTTTAATTGTTTTGGTTAACCAAAATTATTTATGCATATCTAGGTTCAATCTTACAGCCCAAATGAGCTAAACTAGTAGCTAGCTTAAATCAGGCGCAGCTGAAGTAGCATTAACAAACTTGTCAAAAAGTCTCATAAATCAAATTAAATTGTAAGTGTTACTATTTTATGGAAAAGATTATTGTAATTATTATTCATTGAGCATAATGTAAATGCCTTGTGATACCTGATTTATATATATATTGTTTGAGCACAATATTTTTTATGAACATACCACAAAATCTAAATATTCCAGTACATCATTTTATGTCAGCGTCATTCACTATTTTTGTTTGAATGCATGTTTTAATTATACCGGAACAAGCACAATGATTTTTCTTCTTTTGAGGATAAAGTGAAAAAAGCATTAGCCTGTTAATAAAAAAAACAATAATGTCAAAGATGTGATTTGAGTGTCTATGTTAAGCTTCAAAAATGCATCTTAGATTACATATTACAAGTGTTAGTAACATTTATTAATAACTATTCAAAGATAAACTACTATCTAATTTTTACCATTACTGTATGTTCCTGTAAAATTAAGCAACATTTTTAAATTGGTTTGATGGTTATTATCAATAGCAGTCATTTAGTCAATAGCAGTCAATATTTCTCCCAGTAAACTGACTACTTTTACCTTTCACTACTTTTACGTGTGTATTTAGTTGTGAATTTTTCCTTTTCCCTGCTACAAATGACTTCAATTATATCATAATTTTCACTTCAGTTATCTTAATGTCATTAAAGTGATTGGCATTGTCAGTACATGTGTTGAACGCTCAAAAGCCAAAGGTTAACATGGCCACATATTACAGATGCTTGACTGGGTTCATTTCTGCATATACTCAAAGTTTCCCAGTGGTATTTCTGAGGTTTCATATTATTCTTCCTTTTCTTATGGCTGTGGCTCTAAATCACACAAGCTGATGTGGCCCTCTAATTTATTTTTATCTTGTTAATTTCATTCTGTTAAATATTCATATGCTTTATGCATGTAGTAAAAAAGAAGAATCAAAAGGGCACAAAAATATCTTCATGTTGTAGATTACAGCTGGTGCCAAGTTTTTTATAGTATGTGCAAGCTGGTTCATAATTCATATAGCGAGCTACAGCAGAGTGAACACATTCCAAGATCTGGTTTGACAGATGTGGTACATTAATATGAGAGTAATGGTGTTTTCAGGGGGCTTGGTGGGGTGAGGCACAGTCCTGCTTCTGATGCCATGTTGTCTGTAAAATTTCACAACAGGTGTATCACACGCAGGAGACACCACAGTGCTTCCAAACTGCTTTATAATGCTGTTTTTGCACATGTGCAAGAGCTGGAACTATGATTACTTTTAAAAATGTAAGTTTACAATTTTGAAAATTTCAGCTTGTACATTTTAAGGGACAGTCATAAGGGCTTCCTCGTTTTTGAGGTTGTTAAAGTCTGCCAGAGATGGGAGGTGAAGATCTCCCAAACTGTCGAGCCTGACCAGCATCCTCTCCTATTACCTCATTCAACTCTCCACTCTTTCCAAGCCTCCTCTAGCGTTAAGATCACCACAGGAACTGTGATCCGTGATCTTCATGGCATGAGCTCGGCTCCATTAGCAGGTCCATTTAGCATAGTTTTATTTATAAAACTGCCCCAATTTAACATCTATGATTTAGAGTAACAGAAAAAACACATTAGCACCCTTGACGTTTTGTATGTTTTCTAGTAATTCACTGGAGAAATTTGCATACATTTGCATAAAAGTGCATATGGGTCCTATCAACTTGCGGGATAGGTGGCAATTCAAAACAAGTCACAAAATATGAGACGTCTCATTTTTACTTACATTTTCATACCAGGATTATCTATTTAAAATTATTTTGTAGCATAGAAATAAATAAGCTTTGAACACCCTCTTTTCAAATTTGGTTGATTTTGTGAGCACAGATATTTAATTGGAGTTTTTTTTTTGACAAGCAGGATTGAGTAAAACTTTATTATGAAAGCTACACTTAAGTGGCCCTTAGGTTTATTGCAATGTGAGCTTAACCTAAGCTGGCAGCTTTCACAATAAACCTTAAAATATTATTTTTACTTGAAATGATACTTGAAAAGATGAATGAGAAAAAGCCGAACCATAGAGGCGTTCTTGACTTCACTGTTACTATTCTCGCAGGCTTTATTTATGCTGCGTGGTTTCAGAGCTGTCAAATAAAATCTGGTGGATAGAATTTTGTGTTGCTGGTCTTGTATACTGTGGAGCTACTGGGCCATCTGTCTTTATTGACAGTGATACTGAGGCGCTAATCATGTTTGCAGACAAGCGACAGTGAAGCAGGCATGCCTTTCTAAGTAGTCTTTTTAGTATTTTTATATCCAGCCATCGTTTTCTTTGTCTTTTCTGTTTTGGGTTCGCAGCCATCATTTATGCGCATTCAAACTCTGGCTCAGTGAACAATAATGCACTCTAAAGCACATTTTTCAAAGATCATTTCACATTATCTTTAACATATTAGCTACTATGTAGTTTGTGGAATTTAAAGGCCTACTGTTGTTGCAAACTAGCTGAACTGCAAATATGTGTATATAGTAGCATTTTTATACTTTCTTTGTATTCTTGCTGGGAAGGGAAATTAAGAAAGGATGGTCTTAGTCAAGTGTTTATGACACTTGCCAAGCTTAGCTTGTCATCGTGTCTATAATATAGCTTATTCCTCTTCAGCAATGGCCCCATCTGATCAATCACAGTCATGCACCAGTCTGCTTACAACAGACTGGTGCATGCTACGAGGAAAGATAAATCTATAATGTTAGAAAACTATGAAGATGTTAAATATGTAGAGCCAGCAAGTATTACATCTTCTGCAGACAAATTAGTGGTGTATAATAGAAATAGTGCTGTACAGTAATTATGAATGTGTGTATGCTTTACTATTTTGGCAAGTGAAATTGTGCTACTATATTAATGATTTTTGCCTTTTTGAGGCAGACAAAGCCAAGAAAAATGTGACTGTAAGTTAACAGACCTAAAACTATCCCTGCTCTGTCAGTAAGACATACCGCTTGCAAAGGGAAAATGTGATGGATTATAATTGTTATTCAGTTAAATTGATGCTCGGTTTGAGTTTTTATTCTTTCTTTTGCTGGGCTGGAGGTGTTTGATGGTCTCAGACCAAGTAAAGAACACATGTAAAAATAGAAATCACTTGCAGGCTTAGTCTAATTTAGACTAATTTAGGCTCAAGTAAAAATAGGGTTTCTGTTTTAGGACTATGTATTAAGGTTTATAGAAATATAGAACTGATTTGATTAATTGATTGACTGAACAGGAAAAAGGATTGTAAGTAATTAATTAAAGATTGAATCTTGAATCTTTGTTTATTGCTAATGTTTAGCAAAGATAGGCAAAGATTTTAGACGTTCAAAAGAAACGCGAGACTCTTAGTATCTGTGGACAGAGGTCAGAGGGACGTCGCAGGACTGTTGACGCTATTTTCTAGAGAACTGATTGGTCAGAAGGTGGTGATTTTGCAGCTTTTTGTTCTCTTTTCTCAAATATAACCTGCTCTAGACCTGCTTTTTAAACATGCTTTTAAATCTAAGCCATTTTCATGGGGTTTCATGGGAGATAAAAGAATGGCAAATACATCTTTACTGTGATAAAGACGCAGTATGCCTGCCAGCACAGTACTGGAGCTGCCTTAGCTGTTTGCTGACTTGTACTTCCTAGTTTGCCTGTTGATAAGCAGGTCCAACAGCAACTAAAACCTATAGATGCCATACTCTAACAGGACTTAAAAAAACATGTTCATTGCTGATTTGCGGCCAATTTGTCTGTAATTTTTGCCTCTAGCTGAAGTTAGAGAATTTTCCATTTCTATTATAATTACATTCAAATATTCCATCTCCTGGTTTCCAGCAATACTCGAGGGTCTAAAATCTTTTGGAATGGCGTCACACGTGTATTTATTTCTCATCTTGTGTGCACTAAAGCACACAAGATGAGCATTAGTATCTAAAGACTGTAGAGTAGCACTCACTCAGGCTGACTACCCCAGGATAAAACAGTCCAAACCCTGGCAAATAACAGGCCTGTCTTAAAGATAACAGGCTCAGTCACCAACATGTTAAAGTGCCATTGATTTAAGTCAGCAATGTGTTATTTGCATTGATTTGTCAGTGATATAAAGGATACACAACACATCTCAGACTGTTAAGCAACACAACTGAATTATTGTTACAGTTCTGATAACAGACTTTCTGCTGATGATAAAATGTAGGCAAGTGAAAGCCCCCCCAAACCTGATTTCTAAGGTGATTTTTGTGTCTCTTTTCCTGCGTGCAAAATTTCTCACTCTCGAGTAAAGCAGCACCAAGAGATCAAAAATGACTTGATGTTACGTCTTCCTAATTAGCTCACTTGAGTTGAGCATCAAACACTTGTTGAACCAGCAAAAC